>CAUYON010131652.1:0-16430 GCA_963573935.1 Arctocebus calabarensis
TGGTTTTGCTTTTTTTTTTTTTTTTTTTTTTTGAGACAGAGCCTCAAGCTATTGCCCTGGGTAGAGTGCTGTGGCATCACAGCTCACAGCAACCTCCAACTTCTGGGCTCAAGTGATTCTCCTGCCTCCACCTCCCAAGTAACTGGGACTACAGGTGTGCCACAACACCCGGCTATTTTTTGGTTGCAACCATCATTGTTTGGCTGGATTCGAACCCGCTAGCTCAGGTGTCTGTGGCTGGCGCCTTATTTTGCTGAGCCAGGTTTTGCTTTTTTATTTGTTTTTTGAGACAGAGTCTCACTCTGTGGGAATAGAGTAGAGGGCCGTGGCATCATAGCATCACAGCAACCTCAAACTCTTGGGCTCAAATGATCTTCCTTCCTAGCCTCCTGAGTAGCTAGGACTACAGGCACCTGCTACAACATCTGGCTAGTTTTTCTATTTTTAGTAGAGTCGGGGATCTCACTCTTGCTCAGGCTGGTCTCAAACTCCTGAGCTCAGCCTCCCAGAGTGCTAGGATTACAGGTGTGAGCCACTGTGCCCAGCCAGGAGGGAGAGTTAGATGGGGAGAATATAGGAATGCAATATTTGGCAGGATGGAAATTGGAAGGTTTGAACAGGCTTTATGGAAAGTGGTTGCATCTCCTTTACCTGAATGTATTATGGTTGGTTGATATTGGATCTGACTGGAGAAAGCTTCCCTTACCTAGCATGGTAAAACAGAGGCATAGAAATCTGCCCATCCACCAATATTGATTGGATGTGCTGGATGGGAACCAGTAAATTGCTCAAGTCCATGCAAGTTGTTAATTCCTTGTACAGTGGGTGGCACCTGTGTCTAAGTGGGTAGGGTGCCAGCCTCATATACTGAGGGTGGCGTGTTCAAACCCGGCCCCAGCCAAACTGCAATAAAAAATTAGCTATGTGTTGTGATGGGCGCCTGTAGTCCCAGCTACTCGGGAGGCTGGGCAAGAGAATTGTCTAAGCCCAGGAGTTAGAGGTTGCTGTGAGCTGTGTGATGCCATGGCACTCTACTGAGGGTGATAAAGTGAGACTCTGTCTCTACAACAATAATAATAATAATCATAAAATAATTCCTTGTACAGTATCCTTGGGAGAAAGCAGACGAGAACTTATGGCAAAAGCTTGTGAGTGCCACCTAGTGGCCACAAATCAGATTTGGGCCCAGAAAATTTCCATTTGAAAGTTACTAACTTGCTATTGCTATTGGACTTTGAGATTGCCCTGTGACTTAAGAACACAAAATTACCTGAAACCTGAAATACCTATAAAGTTTCAGGTGTGGAGAAATATTCTGATGAGGAGAGAAGTGCCCAGAAGAGTCCATAATAAGATAGAATGGTTAATACAGAACATGCTACCACTCAGGAGTACCTGCTTTCTGCTAGGGCCAGCTTTGAAACCACATGAAGAGCATCTGAATCTTGTGGCCATTTGGGCCACTTAGGAAGTGCCCTAAGAACAGCTGTTAGGGATGGAAGTTTCAAAGTGACAGGATAGCTTCCTGTTTGGAAGGCTGTCAGTCTGGTTGAAGAAGGTAAATCAAGTTAACTCAGTGGGGAGAATTGCATGCTGTTTGCCCCTATGTTTGGGTTTCTACTGACACGTGGGCAGTGGCCTTCCTGCATGGTCAGGAAGTAGAAAAGTGACCTAGTCACCAGACGCCTACATGGTGCATGGGCCTATGAATATCATTGTGGGGACTGGAGGGGGACATAGTAGAACATGTTGATGAAGAACCCCATTCCAGGATCAGAAGATGTTTAGAACCAGTAAATGGACCTTCTGGTATGTTCACTTGAGGTAGCCACTTGGGACATGTGGAGCTGCAGGCACAAGTTTGGTCTCTTGCAAAAAGAGAGGTGGAGACTGCAGGTGGCTACAAGGCAGACTCCCAGGGATGGCCTGCACATGTCCAGTAGGATAGACTGATGCTTATAGCCCAGGGAGGCTGCAGAGAGGTCCTGGAAAGAATAGACACTCAACCTGAACTGGACTTAATTTCTCCATGGTGGATGCAAATGCTCAGAGTATGGTACAAGCGTGGGAACAGAAGACTTTGTGCCAGTTTGGAAAGTGCCAGGTCACATTTTACAGCACATAATGCCCAACAATGGGCTAAGAGATGTCCTTCTTGGAGTAATGGTTTGGTAAAGACTTGGAACAGGCAGTTGGAACATTTGTTGACTAAGACAGGGGAAGATAAATGCATGAAGGCTGGCTTACACACCTTCATGAGTGTGTGCTCACACTCAACTTGAAGGAGCCCAAGGAAGGTCCCTCTTTGTAGGGCCCTCTGGGGGATTTAGGGAAGAAGGGCTGGGAGGATGCTCGTATCATGGTACATTTTCAAGTTTTCTCCACTTCACCTCAACTTTTTTTGTCCCATCTGATTAGTGGTCAGAGGACCAGGGTTGCCACCGCAGGTGTCAGAAGCAGGATGACTCCTAAGTAAGAAACTGTAACTACAACTTTGAACCTCTGTCAGAAATCCTAAGGGTCTGATGGGTCAGTATTGCCGTCACCACATTTGCCAAAATTGAGGTCTCCAGGATCTTCTGCTGCTGGGTGAGACAACCCACTGGCTTTGTACATGGGTGACCTTACCCTGTAATGAATGGGCTCAGGGGGATGTCCTTGCCAGACTAGGATTGCTGCTGGCAATGTAGACTAGCACAGTGGCCAAACCTAATGTTCCTTCTTTTTTTTGTTTGTTTGTTTGTTTTTTTCTTTTTGAGACAGCAGCTTCCTCAAGCTGTCACTCTGGGTAGAGTGCTGTGACATCACAGCTCACAGCAATATCCAACTCCTGGGCTTAAGCGATTCTCCTGCCTCTGCCTCCCAAGTAGCTGGGACTACAGGCGCCCGCCACAACACCTGACTATTTTTTGGTTGCAGTTGTCATTGTTGTTTGACAGGCCTGGGCTGGATTCGAACCCGTCAGCTGAGGGGTATGTGGCAGGCGCCTTAGCCGTTTGAGCCATAGGCGCCAAGCTGCTAATGTTCCTTCTAAAGGTAAAAAAGTTTGGGTCGCAAATGAAGAGGGCGAAAGAATAAGTAAATGGCTTATGCAATGATGAAAATTCTCTATTACATTAACATCTCCAAATATGTTCGGGGCAAGAGGAGACATTGGCTCTTACCTCAGTTATACCAGTTGTCTGAAAGGGTAAAGGCCTATGTTGCTGAGACCACTCCTGCTTGTGGAATCTAAAAAAACATTGAATGGAATCCTGTAAACCTGAGTGGCCTTGTCTGGGAAACATCTTAGTCACACGACATGATGATGGACTGCATTAATTGTTTCTTTCTTTTTGAGACAGAGTCTCACTTTGTCACCCTCAGGAGAGTGCCATGATGTCATAACTCACAGAAACCTCAAACTCTTGAGCTCAAGTGATCCTTTTGCCTCAGCCTCCCAAGTAGCTGGGACTACAGGTGCCTGCCACAATACCTGACTATTTTTCTTTTTTAATTTTTTTGCAGTTTTTGGCTGGGACTGGGTTTGAACCCGCCACCTCTGGCATATGGGCCGGCACCCTACTCCTTTGAGCCACAGGCGCTGCCCTATGTGTGTGTGTGTGTGTGTGTATTTGGAACAGAGTCTCAAGTTGTCGCCTTGATAGAGTGCCATGGCGTTAAAGTTCACAGCAATCTCCAGCTCAAGCCATCCTCTTGCCTCAGTTTTTCTTTCTTTCTTGTTTTTTTTTTTTTTTGACAGTCTCAAGCTGTTGCCCTGGGTAGAGCGCCTCCCAAGTAGTTGGAACTATAGGTGCCTGCCACAATGCCTGGCTAGTTTTTAGTTGTAGTTGTCATTGTTGTTTAGCAGGCCTGGGCTGGGCTTGAACCTGCCAATCTTGGTGTATATGCCTGGCACCCTGCTCAGCGCTGAGCCAATACTGAGCTACAGGCGCTGAGCCAATACCTGGCTATTTTTAGAGATGAGGTCTTGCTCTTGCTGATCTTGAGCTCCTGAGCTCAGGTAATCTACCCGCCTTGGCATCCCAGAGGGCTAGGATTATAGGTGTGAGCCATTGCACCTGGTGTTGGACTATACTTGTTAATGATTGAAGGGTCCCTGGTGATGTGTTTTGACTCTTATTTTTCTTTTCTTTTTTTTTTTTTTGAGACAGAGTCTCAAGCCGTCACCCTCAGTAGAGTGCAATGGTGTCACAGCTCACAGCAACCTGAAACACTTGGGCTTAAGTGATTCTCTTGCCTCAGCTTCCCAAGTAGCTGGGACTATAGGCACCAGCACAATGCCCGACAATTTTTTTTGTTGTTGCAGTTGTTATTGTTGTTTTAGCTGGCCTGGGCTGGGTTCGAACCCACTACCCTCAGTATATGTGGCCAGTGCCCTGCCGACTGAGCTATGGGCGCTGCCCAATTCTTATTTTTCAGTGCTATAAGGAGTGATAGTGATACTGTTGTAAGGTTAGAATTCTGGTTTTGAGGGTCAAATACATTGGGAAATCAAGTTAAAGCTTCCTCAGGATGTCATACATGTGAAAATACGTGTGTATTCAGGGTGGCGCCTGTGGCTCAGTGGGCAGGGCACCCCATATACCGAGAGTGGCGGGTTCAAACCCAGCCCTGGCCGAACTGCAACAAAAAAATAGCCGGGCGTTGTGGCGGGTGCCTGTGGTCCCAGCTACTCGGGAGGCTGAGGCAAGAGAATCACTTAAGCCCAGGAGTTGGAGGTTGCTGTGAGTTGTGTGACACCACAGCACTCTACTGAGGGCGATAAAGTGAGACTCTGTCTCTACAAAAAAAAAAAAAAAAGAAAGAAAATACATATGTATTCATATGTTGTACATATAAAAATGACTAGCTTGAGGATGAACTGGATTTACCTAACCATCAGCTGATTTCTGTGCTTTATCATTCTGCACAAGTTTATGATAAGGTAGAAATAGTAGATCAAGGGGGGAAATGATAATTTAATTAGTAAAAAATTGAGAAAGTATAATGGCTTTATGGAATGGATTAATTGTTCCTTTCTTTTCTCCTTTCCCCGTTTCTTTCTCCTTTCCTTTCTTTTTTTTTTTTTTGAGACAGGGTCTCCCTCGGTCACTCTGGCTAGAGTGGTGCTGTGGTGCTGTGGTGTCAGCTTAGCTCAGAGCAACCTCAAACTCCTGGATTCAAGTGCTCCTTCTGCCTCAGGCTCCCCAGTAGCTCAGACTGCAGGCGCCTGCCACAACACCTACCTAATTTTTCTATATTTAGTAGAGATGGGGTCTCACTCTTGCTTAGGCTGATCAAGGGATCCCCTCACCTTAGCCTCCCAGAGTGTTAGAATTAGAGGCGTGCCTGGCCTGAATTAGTTATTTCTTTAAATCTATTCCTACCTGCATATTGGCCTCTCTAATTGTTAGATATATGATTATTTTGCTGTAAGAGAATCTTAGCCAAATACCAGGGGATGGCCTGTGTCATCAAGAATTTCGCCTTGCCCCCAAAGAGGCATGACTTTGCCCCAGCTACTGGGAGGTATCTATTTATCTGGGAGCCTTGGGCTAGTTGGGTAGTAACTGTGCAATTTAGGTTAGAAGCTAACCACACTGGAACAACCAACAATATAATTTAGGGTGGAACTTTGGGTCATAGGCTGTCAGTCAACTTGTAGGCTGGGATCAACCATGGAGGTAAATAACCAATTAATTATCCCTACAGAATGGAACCTCCAAAATGAAACCTGAGGCTCATATTAGCTTTCCTGCAAGACTCTGGACAGTATCTTACACTGATGCTGGGAAAACTGTTTTCATTCCCTAAGGAGAGAACAATGGAAATTTTTCCCTCCCTTCCTTCCTTTCCTTTTCCTTCCTTTCCCTTCCCTTTTCTTTCTTTCTTTCTTTCTTTCTTTCTTTCTTTCTTTCTTTCTTTCTTTCTTTCTTTCTTTCTTTTCTTTCTTTTCTTTCTTTTCTTTCTTTTCTTTCTTTTCTTTCTTTTCTTTCTTTCTTTTCTTTCTTTTCTTTCTTTTCTTTTTTTCACAGTGTCACTCTATTGCCCTGGGTAGAATGCCTTGGGATCATAGCTCATAGCAACCTCAAACACTTGGGCTCAGTCAGGCTACTTGCCTCAGCCACCCAGAGTGCTAGGCTTAAAGGAGTGAGCCACCATGCTCAGCCACAATGGAAGTTCTATGTTTTGTACTTTCCTAGATTCTCTATTTGCTTCTTCCCTTGATTGATTTTTTTTATTTTTTATTTTTTGGTAGAGATGGAGTCTTGCTATGTTGCTCAGGCTGATCTCAAATTCCTGGCCTCAACCTCCCAAAGTGCTGGGATTACAGACATGAACCAGCAGCTTGGTCTCCTTGTCTGGTTTTAGTCTGTATCCTTTTCTTGTAATAAAAATGTATGACACAATTTATAAAGTGAATATAGTAGTTTTCATTGGGTTCTATGAGTCCTTCTAGTGAATTATCATCCCTGGGGGTGGTTATGGGAGGCCCTGAATTTGTAGTTGGTGTCAGAAGTGAGGGCCATCTTCTGTGGTCTCTATTCCCTCTAACTATACAGTTGACTAAACTTTTTTTTTTTTTTTGTAGAGACAGAGTCTTACTTTATTGCCCTCGGTAGAGTGCTGTAGCGTCGCAGCTCACAGCAACCTCCAACTCCTGGGCTTAGGTGATTCTTTTGCTTCAGCCTCTCGAGTAGCTGGGACTACAGGCACTTGCCACAACTCCCAGCTATGTGTTTGTTGCAATGTGGCCAGGGCTGAGTTTGAACCCGCCACCCTCGGTTTATGGGGCCAGTGCCTTACTCACTGAGCCACAGGCACCCAGTTGGCTAAACTCTTAAGGGCTCAGCTTGACTCTAAGAGGAATCTTAATGATAAGCTCCTCACCCTAACTGCTGGACAGTTAAAGACTTGTCCTCTTACGGCTTGGTGCCTGTGGCTCAACGTGGTAGGGCGCCAGCCATGTACTGAGTTGGCGGGTTCAAATCCAGCCTGGGCCCACCAAACAACAATGATGGCTGCAACCAAAAAATGGCTGGGCGTTGTGGCGGGTACCTGTAGTCCCAGCTACTTGGGAGGCAGAGGCAGGAGAATTGTTTGAGCCCAGAAAGTGGAGGTTGCTGGAGCTCTGATGCCATGGAATTCTATCCAGGGTGACAGCATGAGGCTCTGTCTCAAAAAAAAAAAAAAAAGACTTGTCCTCTTAGGAAAATGAACAAAACAAAATATGTACTTCAATAAAATTATAGTCCCATTATATTTTCCTCACGTTTCTAGAATAAACAAAAAACTATAATACATGAGAAGAAACAGAAAAATGTGTCTAATCATGAAGAGAAAATGTATTCAATAGAAATCCTATAGTAAAATCTATTTACTGGGCTCGGCGCCTGTGGCTCAGCGGGCTAAGGCGCCAGCCACGTATACCTGAGCTGGTGAGTTCGAATTCAGCCTGGGCCTGCCAAACAAAACAACAATGATGGCTACAACCAAAAAATGGCCAGGCATTGTGGCGGGCACCTGTAGTCCCAGCTACTTGGGAGGCGGAGGCAGGAGACTCGCTTGAGCCCAGGAATTGGAGGTTGCTGTGAGCTGTGACTCCACGGCACTCTACCGAGGGCAACAAAGTGAGACTCTGTCTCTAAAAGAAAGAAAGAAATACATATATATAAAATCATAGCAAAGAAACAACAATTGGTATTAGGGAGGGACATAATAAGTTGAATAGTGTTCCTCAAAACTTCATGTTTGTCCAAAAACTCAGAATGTGCCATTATTTCAAATAGGGTACTTGCAAATATAATTAGTTAAAATGAGGTCATATCAATTAGGATGGTTTCCAATCCAATGACTGGAGTCCTTATAAGAAGAGATAAATTTGAACCCAGAGAAACGCGGGGTAGAATGCCATGTGAAGACAGAGCTAGAAACTGGAGTGATGTGTCTGTTAGCTCAGGAATGCCAGTGGCAGAAGTAAGGAGAGGAGAGACGTGGAATAGATTCTCCCCCAGAAACTCCAAAAGAAACTAACCCTGCTGACACCAGATTTTAGACTCTTAGCCTCCAGAACTGTGAAAGAATAAATTTCTATTATTTTAAGCCACTTAGTTTATGGTACTTTGTTATAAGAGCCCTAGAAAACTAACATACAGGATAATGGGGGATTCTAGGATATGGATGTAAAACTTTAAAAACTGAACGAAATGGAAATTTGAGATCTGAAAAAGGTAATAGCTGGAATAAAAACTACAACAAATGGGCTAAACACCAAATAAGATACTATGGAAGAAAGAATTAGTGAACTTGAAAACAGGTAAATTATCCAAAACTAAAAATTACCCAAAGTGAAGCAGAGAGATTTTTATTTTTATGTATGTATGTATGTATGTATTTATTTATTTATTTACTTACTTACTTACTTATTTTGAGACAGCCTCAAGCTGTTGCCTTGGGTAGAGTGCCGTGGCATCACAGCTCACAGCACCTTCCAACTCCTGGGCTCAAGAGATTCTCCTGCCTCTGCCTTCCAAGTAGCTGGGACTACAGGTGTGCCACAACACTCAGCTATTTTTTTTGGTTACAGCCATCGTTGTTTGGCGGGCCTGGGCTGGATTCGAACCTGCCAGCTCAGATGTATATGATTGGCACCTTAGCCTCTTGAGCCACAGGCATTGAACCGGAGATAGATTTTTAGAAAACAAAAACTGAAAAAAGAAAAGAAAATAGTGATTAATTCTCACATAAATTGGATTTAATTTTGACCAAAGCATAAAAAAAAAAAAACAAACTGAAAAAAGTAACAGCATTAATTACCATGGTGATATCACCAAGTTAGACAACATACAAGAAATTGGGTTCGGAGTAGGAGAGAAAGGAAAAAAGAGGCCAGGGGAAATAATTGAAGACATAAGAATTTAAAATTTTTCTAGCCAGCCTTGGTGACTCATTCCTATAATCCTATCACTTTTAAGAGGTCAAGGTGGGGGGATTGTTTGAAGCCAGGAGTTTAAGACTAGTCTGTGCAACTTGGTGAGACGTCATCTCTATAAAAAACAAGAAAAATTGGTTGGGCATGGTGACACACACATGTTGTCCCTGCTTCTTGGGAGACTGAGGTAGAAGGGTCACTTGAGCCCAGGAATTTGAGGTTGCAGTGAGCTAGGATGACACCACTACAGTCTAGCCCAAGAAAAAGAGTTAAGACCCTGTTTCAAAAAACAAACCAAAACATTACAACAACAACAAAATTCTAGGGGCCCCAAAACACTCCAAGCCAAGGTAAGCACAAAGAAAACCATGTAGGGCAGCGCCTGTGTCTTAGTGGGCAGGGCACCAGCCTCATATACCAAAGGTGGCGGGTTCAAACCTGCTCCCAGCCAAACCGCAACAAAAAAATAGCTGGGTGTGGGCAGCGCCTGTGGCTCATCAAGTCGGGCGCTGGCCCCATATACCGAAAGTGGTGGGTTCAAGCCCGGCCTCAGCCGAACTGCAAAGCAGAAAAATAGCCGGGCTTTGTGGAGGGCGCCTGTAGTCCCAGCTACTCGGGAGGCTGAGGCAGGAGAATCGACTAAGCCCAGGAGCTAGAGGTTGCTGTGAGCTGTGACGCCACAGCATTCTACTGAGGGGCAAGAAAGTAAGACTCTGTCTCTACCAAAAAAAAAATAGCCAAGTGTTTTGACGGGTGCCCGTAGTCCCAGATACTCGGGAAGCTGAGGCAAGGAAATCACCTACGCCCAGGAGTTGGACATTGCTATGAGCTGTGTGACACCACGGCACTCTACCGTGGCCTATAAGGTGAAACTCTGGCTCTACAAAAGAAAAAAAAAAGAAAGTAAGAAAAACATCCACACCCAGGTATATCATAGCCAATAGGTAAAAATCAAATAGAGAAAAATAATATATATATATATATAAATTGGGGGTAGGGTCTCACTGTGTCACCTAGGCTAGAGTACAGTGGTGCCATCATAGCTCACAGCAACCTCAAACTCTGGGGCTCAAGTGACCCTCCTGCCTCAGCTTCCCGAGGCTGAGGGCGCCCCCATTGTGGTGGGGGCACCTGTAGTCCCAGCTACCCACCATCATGCTCAGCTAATTTTTCTATTTTTAGTAGAGACAGAGTCTTGTTCTTGCTCAAACTTTCTTTTTTTTGAGACAGTCTCATTTTATGGCCCTCGGTAGAGTGCTGTGGTGTCACAGCTCACAGCAACCTCCAACTCCCAGGCTTAGGTGATTCTCTGGCCTCAGCCTCCCAAGTAGCTGGGACTACAGGCGCCCCCACCACAATGTCCGGCTATTTTTTGTTGCAGTTTGGCTGGGGCTGGGTTTGAACCCAGCATCCTCAGTATGTGGGGCCGGTGCCCTACCCACTGAACTGTAGGCACCGCCCTCTTGCTCAAACTCTTAATCTCAACTGGTCCTCTGGCCTCAGCCTCCCAGAGTACTAGTAGGTGTGAGCCACTGTGCTCTGCCAAGAGAACATATTAAAAGCAGAGAAAAAAAGAGACATTACAAGCAGTGGGAAAATGATAAAAATTTCAGCTGATTTAGACAAAAATATGCAAGTCAGAAGGCAAATGAGGATAACTAAAGGACTGAAAGGCTGTCAACCTGGAATCTAAGTCCAGTGTAAATAAGCTTCCAAAATGAAGGTGAAATAAATACATTTTTATTTATTTATTTATTTTTTGGAGACAGAGCCTCAAGCTTTCACCCTGGATAGAGTGCGGTGGCATGACAGCTCACAGCAACCTCCAATTCCTGGGCTCAAGCGAGTCTCCTGCCTCCGCCTCCCAAGTAGCTGGGACTACAGGCGCCCGCCACAACACCTGGCCATTTTTTTGGTTGCAGCCGTCATTGTTGTTTGGTGGGCCTGGGCTGGATTCAAACCCGCCAGCTCAGGTGTACGTGGCTGACGCCTTAGCCCATTAAGCCACAGGCGCCGAGCCTAAATACATTTTTAGATAAGCAAAAGCTAGGAGAATTTGTTGTTGGGGATCTGTATGATAAGAAATGCCAAAGTAAGTCCTGGGCTGAAGAGAAGTGGTACCAGATGAAACCCAGATCTACAAAAGGAATGAAGAATGCTAGAAATGATACATATGTGGTGAAATAGAAAAGACTATTTATTTGTAATTTTTAAAAAGTCAATTGTTTTTTTTTTTTTTTTTAGATTTTATTTTTTTATTTAGTAGTTTTGGCTAGGGCCGGGCTTAAACCATTCACCCCCAGTATATGGGGCCAGAGCCCTACTCCTTGAGCCACAGGCGCTGCCCCTAAAAAGTCAATTGTTTAGGTGACTCCTGCAGCTTAGTGGTTATAGTGCCAGCCACATATACCAGGCCTGGCAGGTTCGAGCCCGGCCTGGGCCTGATAAACAACAATGACACCTACAGTTTAAAAAAAAAAAAAAAACTAGGTGTTTTGGCGGGCACCTATAGTCCCAGCTACTTGGGAGGCTGAGGCAAGAGAATCGCTTAAGCCCAAGAGTGTGAGGTTGCTGTGAGTTATGATGCCACAGCACTCTACTGAGGGTACGACCTAGTGAGACTCTGTCTCAAAAAAACTCCCCAAAAACCCAAAGCCAAAACAACAACAAAAGAAAGCTGTTTTGATTATATTACTATCAGACAAGAAAAATCAGACATAATTTTTTTTCTTTTTGGAGACAGAGTGTCACTTTATCACCCTCAGTAGAGTGCTATGGCATCACAGCTCACAGCACCTCTAATTCCTGGGCATAGGCGACTCTCTTACCTCAGTCTCCCAAGTAACTGGGACTACAGGCACCCGCCACAATGCCCAACGTTTTTTTTTGCAGTTTGGCAGGGGCTGGGCTCAAACCCACCACCCCTGGTATATGGGGCCGGCACCCTACTCACTGAGCCACAAGCATTGCCCCAGACAACATAATCTTAAAGAAAAGGAAGTTGCCAAAGATACAGAGGGTTATTTTATAAAATAAAAGAATAAAGCCATCAAGAAAATGCAGTAATCACAAATGTAGAGTTTCTTTATACATAAAGTAAAATGTGATAGAACTCAAGAGATAAGTTGACAATTTCACAGTTATAGTTGGAGATTGTAATACTTGCCTCCTAGTAATTGATACAACAAGTAGATAAAAATATCAGGCAGGACATAACTTTTTTTTTTTTGCCAGAGGATATATGCCATTTTCACATGCATATGGAACATTTGTCAAGGTCATAAAGGCCTTGATAAATTTCAGATGATCAAAATTATAAGAGCATATCTACTGAGCACATTAGAATTAAATTGCAAACTAATAATAAAAAGATAAATAGATAAGTTCGCCCATAACTCAGTGGTTAGGGTGCTGGCCACATACAATAAGGTAGACAGGTTCAACCCTGTCCAGGCCTACTAAACAACAATGTCAACTGCAACAAAAAAATAGCTGGGTGTTGTGACAGGCACCTATAGTCCCAGCTACTTGGGAGGCTGAGGCAAGAGAATTGCTTACACCCAAGAATTTGAGGTTGCTGTGAGTTGTGATGCCATAGCACCCTACCAAAGGCAACAAAGTGAGAAAAAAAAAAGTCCCCAAATATTTGGAAATTAAAAAACAAACTGAGTTACTTATGGGTCACAGGTCAAAGAAAAAATTCTGAGGGGAATTTGAAAGGTTCTCTGAATCAGAACAAAATCACATCAAGGTTTGTGCAATGCAGTAAAAGCAGTGCATAGAAAAGACGAATGAAAGAAAAGGAATCATTCACATTTCCACCGTAAGAGGCTAAGAACAAAGGAGAAAATTAAATCCAAAGCTGGGTCTTTGAAAAGATTAATAAGTCTAGTCTGCTAGTCTGCCAGCAAGACCTTCCAAGAAGAGAAAGAGAGAAACAGACACAGAGAGAATTAAAATGTGGACGGACGTGGTAGTGATCCTGTAGAGATCTCTCTGCAATAGTCCCTCCCAGGATAACTGGGACTGTCAGTTATCAGTTATCTCAGCCACTTCTGAGACCACATCTAGCCATGCCTGGCCTCATTGACCTACAATGTCAAGTGAGGGACCAGATGGCCCCCTAACTCTATAATCATTATACTGTACTTCTCTAGCAGCCTGGGGGTGGCATCCCAGTGGCCTCTAAGTTGGGGTCTGCTGATTGCTAGCCTACCAGCATCTGGTGGGCATGGAAGCCCAGGCCCCCCAAAGCCCTTTCCCTACTCCTCAAGGGTTTCCCATGACTTGGACAAACCCTTTTTCTAGCACTGGTTCCCTCTGTCACTGAAGTCATAGTCTGATGGAGAAAGGGGTACAGGTCAACTGCTGTTTGGGGAGGATGCTCTGAAGGGGGAAGGCCTGGGAATTTCCTGGAGAAAGGAACATTTGCCATGAGCTGGCAGAGGCAGAGAGATGGGCAAGAGCATGCATGACTCTTTTTTGGCAGGAGGAGGGACATAGCTTATCCTGAACTTTGTCCCAAGGGCCATGAGGAGTTGGGTTAACATCATGACTAAGGAACGCCACTCTGTGGGAAGATGGGGAAAATGAATGAAGAGGGAGAGGTTGGGAGCTGAGATCTCCAGGAGGCTTGGCAGGGATGCAGGCCCCAGCTTCTCCTTCCCCTGCTACTCTCTCACCTGCAGAGGAGAAGGTGAAAGGGTTCTGAGGGCACAGCAGGGCCATCTCCTGCATCCTGTAGGGTGGGAGAAGATGGTGAGCCCAGGGCAGGCTGCCTTCTTCGAGGGGTCCTAATTGTAGCAAGGGGTAGGACCCCCCTTCACCCCTCCCACCCATGCACAAATCAGAGTCTGTCTGTTGGAGCCCAGAAGATGCTAGTACCCAGCAGAACCTGCACTGAAGTGCAGCCACAATGACTTGGATAGGCAAGGCCCAAGGGCTGGGAGGTCACACGGTTGCACTATGGAGCCCCCAAAGGTAATGCAGGACCCCGGGAGGTCTAGGACAGAGGTTCTAAGATTGATCACTACTGAGGTGGCAGGAGCATTAGTGCTCCTTTTCCAGTCCTGGGTTCAGAGGGCACTAACACTTGCATCAGAGGGGCATCTAAGGGCTTGGGGCAGGACCACTACTTGTCCAAGCCCCAATCCTAGCCTCCTCCCAACTACCCTACTGCTCAGGAGGAATTGCCCCTGTCTGCCCCTGGCCAGTGGCCCTGATCCATATTCATGGAAGGCCTGGGGCCAGGGTGACATGAGCCTGCTTACTATTTCCTAGCTTGGATCCCCTGCATGGCACCTAAGATGAGGTTCAAATTCCTTGAAGTGGGTACCTCAGCCCCCATGCAGACCCTGCCTCACTTCCACAACCACCTCAAGTATGCCTGACTCAGTCTCCCTAGGGGGAGCTCCCTTCAGACTTCCTGCCCCTATCCGACACAGACTTGAAGGCCAGGCCACCTAGGTCTGACTAGAAGATTCATGCCTGCATTGTGTGGATGCTGATTTACTTTTTTTTTTTTTTTTTTTTTAGAGACAGAGTCTCACTTTCTCCCCCTCAGTGGAGTGCCGTGGGGTCACACAGCTCACAGCAACCTCCAACTCCTGGGCTTAGGCGATTCTCTTGCCTCAGCCTCCCAAGTAGCTGGCACTAAATTTACTTTTTTTGGGGGGGGGGGACAGAGCCTCAAGCTGTCACCCTGGATAGAGTGCTGTGGCATCACAGCTCACAGCAACCTCCAATTCCTGGGCTCAAGCAAGTCTCCCAAGCAGCTGGGACCACAGGCCCCCACCACAACACTCAGCTATTTTTTGGTTGCAGCTGTCATTGCCGTTTGGCGGGCCCGGGCGGGATTCGAGCCTGCCAGCTCAGGTGGCTGGCGCCTTAGCCTGTTGAGCCACAGGTGCTGAGCCTACTTTTTTTTTTTTTTTGAGACAGAGTCTCAAGCCGTCTCCCTGGGTAGAGTGCTATGGCGTCACAGCTCACAGCAACCTCAAACTCTTGGGCTTAAGTGATTCTCTTGCCTCAGCCTCCCAAATAGCTGGGACTACAGGTGCCCGCCACATGCCCAGCTATTTTTTGGTTGTAGTTGTCATTGCTGTTTGGCAGGCCCGGGCTGGATTTGAACCCACCAGCTCCGGTGTACATGGCTGGTGCCCTAGCCACAGAGCTATAGGCACCGAGCTGGATGATAACTTTCATAAAATAAAATTGGAATTTCATCTGCAGGCCATATGACGCCTTTCTTCAGTCATAACTGAATTTAGGTGGGGGTTTGAGGTAGCCATCAACCTGTCTGAGCTCTGCCAGCCCCTCCACTATCAGCCTGAATCAGATTATTTGCTGTCCATGTTAGCCAAACTACATATTGTCACATTCTTTTCAGCCTCAGGACCTTTGCACATGCTGTTCCTTTGCCTAGAATTTTCTTTTGTCCCTCTTATACATAAATAACACCTAATTGTCCATTTCCCCAGAAAAACCTCTGATTAAGTCATATGTTCCTTGGAATATGTGCTCAGCATTGTTATCTTTTCCTATGATGGCCCATCACAGCTGGAACTTTCTTGTCATCCTGGATAGAGTGCATGGCATCGTAATTCACAGCAACCTCCAACTCTGGTGCTCAAGCAATTCTCTTGCCTCAGCCTCCTGAGTAGCTGGGCCTACAGGCACCGGCTATAACACCCAGCTAATTTTTCTATTTTTAGTAGGAGTCTCACTTTTGCTCAGGCTGTTCTCCAATGCCTGAGCTTAGGTGATCCACATGCCTCGGCCTCCCAGAGTGCTAGGATTACAGGCATGAGCCACTGTGCCTCGCCAGAGCTGGAACTCTGTGTGTGATTACTATAATGGTCTCCTTCCCTTAGCCTGAGCTCTGCAAAGGCAGGGACCCTATCTATTTCTGTCCAGCTATTGTTGTACAGTGCAGCCTCCAGCACAGTATCTGGTGTCTCATAAGTGACAGGTGAACAGGGTAGATGGATTGTCCTAGGCAGCAGTTCTTGCCTGAACACGTCAGTGATTCCACTGGGAGTGTCTCTTAGAGAAACTCCAAGGTTTTGTGCAAGGAACTGAGATCTACCTGACATGAGCCTGTGTTTACCAAGACTATGAGCCTGTGTTTACCAAGACTTTCCAAAGATTCTATCCTCTGCCTTCTCTCCCTTCTCTACTTCCTGGTCACTGGCGCAGACTGATAGTAGGGCCCCACCCTGCTTCAGCTGCTTTCACCTTGTCCTGCAGGTGTGGGACACCTGCTGGTGCTGCATCACGTCTAAGGATTTTTGTTTATTTGTTAAGTGTGCTTAAAAAGAGCCCAGCGGGTGCAGCGGCTCACGCCAGCAATCCTACCATTCTGGGAGGCTGAGGCAGGTAGATCAGAAGTCAGGAGTTTGAGACCAGCCTGAACAAGAGCGAGAACCTGTCTCTATTAAAAATAGAAAAACTGGTATCCAATGTACTCAGCCCTACTATAAAGCTAATCTATAGCTTTCATATGAAGGGTAAAACC
>CAUYON010131654.1:0-24824 GCA_963573935.1 Arctocebus calabarensis
ATGTGAAGCTTAAATTTGAAGAGATCACTGGTATGATCAACCCAGCATTGGACAAGTACTTTCCATCAGACGCTGGAGTGAGAATCATAGCTGAGCCAGGCAGATATTATGTTACATCAGCCTTCACACTTGCAGCTAACATCATTGCAAAAAAAAATTGCATTAAAGGAACAGATAGGCTCTGATGATAAAGATGAGTACAGTGAACAAATCTTTATGTATTACATCAATGATGGAATATATGGATCGTTTAATTGCGTCCTGTATGATCATGCTCATGTAAAGCCTCTTCTGCAAAAGAGACCTAAACCAGATGAGAAGTATTATTCATCCAGCATATGGGGACCAACATGAGATGGCCTTGACCGGAAAGCTGAGCGCTGTGACCTGCCAGAAATGCATGTAGGCGACTGGATGCTCTTTGAAAATATGGGTGCTTACACTGTAGCTGCTGCTACTACTTTTAATGTATTCCAGAGGCCAACAATCTACTATGTGATGTCAGGACCGACGTGGCAACTCGTGCAGCAAATTCAGAACCCTGACTACCTACCCGAAGTAGAAGAACAGGATGTTGGCACTCACCCTGTGTCTTGTGCTTGGGAAAGCGGAATGAAACATCACCCAACAACTTCTGCTTCAGCTAGTATTAATGTGTAGATATCATTCTGTAGCTGTTAACTGCAATTAACTTGCATTAAGGTATTTTAGGGGGACAATTTAACTTAATTATTGCTAGTTCTGAAATGTCTTTGTAAGAGTAGGGTTGGCACAGATGCAGCAATATGTAAGATTAGGAGATGGGGGTCACACTTATCTGTGTTCCTATGGAAACTATTTGAATATTTGTTTTATATGGATTTTTATTCACTTTTCAGACATGCTATGAAAGAGCACCCCTCCATTGCTCAGCAAGCATTTGTAGCTTGTACAGTGGCAGAATGGGCCAAAAGCTTAGTGTTGTAACCTGTTTTAAGAATAAAGTATCTTGAAATTAAAAAAAAATAAGAAAGAGAGAAAATGTGGATATCATTTACCAAATGGAACTGGCTGAACTGCAGAATTGTGACTCTCTGAAAGACACATTCAAGTCAAGCAGCCTTCCTAATTTCTATGCATCTCTCCCCTCTGAGGCATATCCTAATCTCAGGAACCATGCACTCAAAATGGCAACCATCTTTGATAGCACTTACGTCTGTGAACAGACTTTTTCCAGAATGAAACATCTGAAATCTCCAACCAAATCTAGACTATAACTGATGCACACTTGCATCACTTGTTAAAACTAGCAGTGACAAATATGGAACCGGACATTGACCGTCTCATTAGCCAAAAACAGGCCAGCCCATAGTTTCCATTGAAAGACTGGTATTTGTTCTTCATTTTAAATATCATATTTGTTCCCGTTTTATTTTTTTACTTCAAAATAAGATATGTAGAGTGTGCATAGGAATTTGTTCATAGTTTTTTTTTTTTAAACTATAGTCTGGCCCGCCAACAGTCTGAGGGACACTGAACTGGCCCCCTGTTTAAAAAGTTTGAGGACCCCTTCTTTAGGGGAAAGATTCTGGCACAGTCAGTAAGGACTTAAAGGACTGCTGACGTTGGCCAGTCCGGCCCCACAGTAGCCCGTCCTCAGCAGGCCTGTGGCATAGGGCTCATGCAGCAGTCTCAGGCTGCTTTATTTGGGTCCTTTATCTTCTGGCTCAGGCCAGTGGCACATTACACTTAGTGCCTTATGGGGATGGCATGATCAAATCATTAAAGGTTCAGCATGATCCAGGGAAGGAGGTACCAGTGGAGGGTGAAACTTTTCATTAGTTACTGCCATCCTATCACTCCCTTTCTGACTTGAGACCTGTCCAAGTGTCCAGAAAGTCAGATCCTCCTTATTTCCCCTGCTTTTTGTAACTGCTGCTACCATGAACCAGCATTGTGTCCTGGTGCAGAGCAGCCTTAGGGGCCAGAGGGCAGATAGAATCCGAGAGGAAGGCTCGGCGCCTGTGGCTCAAGGGGCTCCTGCCAGCCACGTACACCTGAGCTGGTGGGTTTGAATCCAGCCCGGGCCCACCAAATAACAATAACGGCTGCAACCGAAAAATGGCCGGCTGTTGTGGTGGGCGCCTATAGTCCCAGTGACTTGGGAGGCAGAGGCAGGAGACTCGCTTGAGCCCAGGAATTGGAGGTTGCTGTGAGCTGTGATGCCACGGCACTCTATCCAGGGTGACACTTGAGGCTCTGTCTCAAAAAAAAAAAAGAATCTGAGAGGAAATCTCTTCATGTCCTTAGAACCCTTTTTTCCTAAGCCTAGGAGAGAAAGGAACTGGATTCTCCTCCTTACCTTAAGTGCTCTAGTAGATGCAGCCTCACTCCCTTCATCCCTCTCAGTCCCATTCTGTCTTTCAGTCACAATCAACTTCAGGATTGGAAGGAATGTTGACAGTCATTTAATAAGGCCAACCCTCTGATTCTGAGCCCATGTGATTGTATAGTTACATCTTGAATATCCCCAGCTTCTCTTGGGCTATCTGTTCTTTGAGATTTGTGACTTGTGCTGGTTGCCATTTGTTGACTGGTTTACCAAACAAGTGGATTAAACTCTGTGTGTGTGTGTGTGTGTAGGATCCTGTGTTTTATAGTGGATGCCGCAAGTGGATTAAACTCTGTGTGTGTGTGTGTAGGATTCTGTGTTTTATACTGGATGCCGCAAGTGGATTAAACTGTGTGTGTGTGTGTGTGTATGTGTGTGTAGTAGGATCCTGTGTTTTGTACTGGATGCCGCAAGTGGATTAAACTGTGTGTGTGTGTATATGTGTGTGTAGGATCCTGTGTTTTATACTGGATGCCGTCTGCATTTGTGTGCAGACATACACACCTGGGCAGTAACACTTAACTTTATTCAGCTTGCCAGCAGAGGAGAGTGCAAAGATAGTTCAAAAATGGAAGATATTCTCTTCTTTCAAGAAGTTTACAGCTTAGGTAGGGAAATCAGAGAAGGATATTGGTTTTAGAAATATTGAAAAAAAAGTCAAAACAAGTGCTTTTAATGTAAAAGTCAGGTCTCTTTAGAATGAACTTCAAGGGAGTGTTCATGTTTTTGGTTATATAGGATATGTCAAACAGAAATTGGCGTAAAAGACCTGTACCTCAGCTTAGCAGTCTCTTGGACTCTCCCTCCAGAGCTGAATCCATCTCTCCATCCTCCCTCACCTAAACCCCATCTCATCTGAGTATGTGTTATCTGTTTTACACTTTGACTTTGTTGGAATTAACAGTACAGAATAAATTTATGAGGACTGGGGTAATGCTAGCTTAGGAAAAGAGATAGTCAGGAGAGGCTGGATCAAGGAAAGCTTCATGGGTTTAGTGTGTTTTCAGTCAGATTTTGATGGAAGTGGGTCGGTGCCAGACTGTTAGGCTTTTCTTGGTCTGCTCTGTCGACCACCATTCCAGGATATCTGAATGGCCTTGAGAAATGATCCTGAAAAACCTTCTCTTCTGGCGCTGAACCATTACTATTGAAAAGCCCTTGGGGATGTTGATGTGCATGGCCATCCTCATCTTCTGCACTATCAGGCAGTAACTTCCTGAGAGTGCCCAGAGGTGATTCTAGGGTACCCAGGCCCAATGAATGCCTTCAGCATCACACACAGACTAGGAGAGAGTGGGAGGGTCAGCCCTGAGACCACTGGAAGCAAAAAGGACAAGATTCTCTTTTGTAGTGATGTGCCTGAGGCTTCATCAAACTAAACTGAGCAAACCACTACCTGAGCCTGCACAGTAACCCTGAAAGGAAAAGGTCAAGTCCTGCTCAAGGCATCAGCGTGCTGGAGCTTGAAGTACTGGGAACATCTATTTGGTATTTCAGGATGGAGAGCAGTATATTTAATATTTAGAAAAGAAGGCAAGGCCTGACATTTCTGTCCTGTTAGCCAAGATCAGGAGGAGCTGTGGGAGGGATAGAGTTCCTACAGGGCTGCTCTTGGTCTTGGGGATAAGAGTCAGAATCCTAGATTCCTTTGGCCTTTTAGATGTCATCTTCTCCACATCGTGTCTCCAGCCAGGACTGTTCCTTTTCTGGAGAGATTGAGGTTGCTGTTTCCTATTTCATAAGGTCCCTTTTATTCTCACATTTGAGGGCCTCACCAGGGCATGTCTTCCCAACATCATCTTCATGGGATGTAAGGGATGGAATGAGTGAAGGGGTCCCAAGAACGCTGCTCTCTCTGTGAGAGTTATTTTCAGTGTTAGTTATATCCATGAGACAGCTGCTTTCCTCCCTCAAGCCACCCTCCTTCAGTTTCCTGGAAGTGGAATGGGGACTGGAGAGAGAAAGTATGGAAATTCCCGCTGTATCTCTCTCTGCTGTATAGTGGTTGAGATGGAGCTTTGGTGAGGGGGGATGGGAGAGGTGGAGAGATGGAGTCAGCCCTGGAGGGAGCATCTAAGAGACTGCTGAGCTGATGGTATGGGCCTAATTACTCCTCCGCCTTGAACTTGCCTATAATTGTGGTTTCTGGGAGCCAGCGCGTCCTGGAAATCTGCTGGAACAGCAGAGATTTGGGGTTTCTGCCTGGGATGGAGTTGAATTTTCCACTTGGAAAAACCCAGCCCCCATTTTTAGTTGGAGAACACAGTGAATCCCTAAAGCTCAAAAAAGGCAATTAGGGTAGTGGTAGGACTATAGGCCTTCCTGTAGGCCTTCCTTTGGAACTGAGTGCATTCCCTGAAATATTAGACATTTTTGAGAAGTTCAGAGAGGCTCTTAGCAGGATCTTTTAAAAAGAGTTGTGTGCTGAAAGTTAGGAGACCAACGCTGCCCTAACCCAGGGTAAGTGACTTAATTTCTCTAGACCTTAGTTTCTCCATCAGTCATTTGATTTGAACATCTGGCTTTTTTTTTTTTTTATAAAGATGTCCCCTAATAATAGCTGGGAGAAATACTGCACTAATACAGGGGAGCAATTCGAGTACTTTCCTTCCCATGGTGGTGATGATAATACTAGTTAACATATTTTGAGCATTTCTTGTGTGCCCTGTGCTAAACACTTTAATGAATTCAACCATTTAATCTCTTAACCTAGTAAAATAGTTAACCTCTGCTATAGATGAGGAAACTTCAGGTTGAAAGGTTAAACTTTTTGCCTGAGGTCACAGAGCCTGTGTGGGCATCAGGATCCTGATTCCAAGGCGTGTGCTTTTGGTCAGCAGAGATATAAATGGTGGTTTTCACTACCTTTTATGCATGTGTAAGGAAGCACTCAGAGCCAGACTGACTTAGTGAGAATTGGATTTGGCATCAGGGAATCTGAGTTCTAACTCTAGGTCTGCCCAACCCTGAGACACCTCAGGCAAGTCTTTATCTTCTCTTCTCTGAACTTAAGTTTTCCCACCCATGAAATAGATATTTTCAGAGTTGTTTTTAGGATCAAATGAGATACTATCCAGCACAACACCTGCCATCCAGCAGGTGTTAGTAGAATCTGAATTTGAAGAAGGAGAAATTAGCGGCCGATCTCTGCTCTCCTGAATTTCTGATCTGAGATTTCAGAATACTGACATAAGTTAAGGACAGATCTTTGGCAAAGTAAAAAGGTAGTAAGGATCTCCCCCACCCAGACAGCAAGCAAAGCACTAGCAGAGTAAGGACTCTGAAGTTAACAGTGCTTGCGTTCAAATGCCAACTCCCTCTCATTTGCTAGGTACATGAAATTGAGAAAGGTGCTTAGTATCTCTGGAGTCACCCGGCTTCCTTATCTGCAAAACTGCACCATTAATAGTATCACACGTGAGATTATCATGAAGATTAAATAAAAATAGAAGAATGTTAAAATTCATTGAGTTCTTAATATTTATTGATACCAGGCCCTGGCCTGAGCATTTTTCATAAGTTTTAAATAATTCAATCCTAGCAATGTCATGAATTAGGCCCTATTATTTTTTATTTATTTTTATTTTTTTAGAGACAGAGTCTAACTTTATCACCCTCAGTAGAGTACCTTAGTGTCACAGCTCACAGAAACCTCCAATTCCTGGGCTTAAGCCGTTCTCTTGCCTTAGCCTCCTGAGTAACTGGGACTACAGGCATCTGCCAGAACTCCCGGCTATTTTTTTGTTGCAGTTTGGCCGAGGCCGGGTTCAAACCCACCACCCCCCGGTATATGGGGCTGGCGCCCTACCCACTGAGCCACAGGCACTGCCCAAATTGGGGCCTATCATTATTCCCATTTTACGGATGAGGAATCTGAGGGAAGATGTCCTAGCTAATAAACACCAAACCCATTTACATCCTGGAGAGGGGCTTCAAAGCCTACACTCTTATCTTAGTGCTTAAAAAACGTGCTAGCTCTGATCTCTCACTCATTCGTTAGATTTACTGAAGATATGCCTAGCACTGTGCTATGTATTTTGGACTCTGTCAAGAAAATACAAAGTAAGGAGATTTCTGCTCTTAGGGAGTTTATTATCTAGTTGGAGGGGAGGTGATTTGAAAACAGTCAAGTGCTGAGTGGTCTAGTACTGACTCAAAATGCAATAGAAATGACTTTAGGTTTATTTGGGGTTTTTTGTTTGTTTGAGACAAAGTCTCGGCTATTTTTTGTTACAGTTGTCACAAAAAAACCTGAGTTCAAGTTCTAGCTCAAGTTTTAGCTGGCCTGGGCTGGGTTCAAACCCACTAACCTTGGTGTATATGGCTGGAGCCTTAACCACTGTGCTTCAGGCACTGAGCCAGAATTTAGTTACTTATTGAAAACGCCATTGGGGAAGTTGGACTAGTTAGGAAAGTTCACTAGAGAAGCTAGTACTTAAATTCAGCCTTAGAAAACTGGGCTGAAGGGCAAAAATGAGGATTGTGGAGCATGGGAGTTTGGAAGGAGTTAGAATTTCGGTGCTGGTCATTGGTCACTCAGATTTCCACTGTTTACTGTGCACCTCATCCAGTGAAGAGGAAGGTCCGGGCTGATTGCTTACGTGCCATCGTCTGTCCTGTCAGTCCAGGTTTGCTTCCTAGAGATGATGTTTTGCAGATTGGCAAACTCTAAGTTGGAATGTTATTGCTGCTCTGCTCAATGTGATCTCTTTCTGATGTAATAAAACCACATTTTTGTAATGTTATTTTTGGCTGGATAGAATAAGTGTATGTGTCAGGTCCCTGGAAAGAACCTACAGGCACTGTCTGGTTTCTTTGCCCCCGCCTGTCCCTGTCACCCTCTAGCATGTATATATGCAGCTGTGTTTTCTGCTTAGGAGGAAGCTGGACCTGGAACCAAGACCATAATCCAAGTCTTCTACCCCCAGGACACTTATCTGTGCTGCCTGATAATAAATAGGATTGAAAGTAAGTGCTCTAAACAAATGATTGTGTCTTGTTGACCTGCATATGGACGGATACACCCATCTTCTAGTATCAGTAAGTTCTGTCTTCCTAACACTCCTTCCATTGTTGTGCAACCACACAATATAAAGCATGCAGGTCAGTAGGAAAGCATGTCAGAGACAGCAGCCCTCACTGGAAGTGGCAAGAGCCACCACCGTAAAAACCCGTCTTCCCACAGCCAGCCTAGGATGCCCCCAGAGGGAGCAGCAGCCAGCCACCTCGCTTGTGTATAGCTGGGTGTGTATGCTCCAGATGCGCCTGTGTACAGGGGCTGGTGGAGCTTCTCGTGGTTTGTGGACCACCTGTTGTGCTTGTCAGGCAGGTACACATCTGAGTTTGTTGTTTGGGGTTTTCTTGGGCTGGGTGTATGTGATGACCGTGGTGGCTTCTTCCAGTGGTCCCAGGCTCACCTGTCATAAGGAGGGGGTGGAGTGAAGAGCAGAGATCCAAGTGGATTCCTTGGTGATGACACTATGCTGAGAGCTGTAGGGATCTGGCTTCTAGAAAAGGGGGCTCAGATTGTTTTTGGTTGGCTGGCTGTTAGCATCCTCACCAACTCTGTGTATCCAGTATGCAGAGCTCAGTTATTGGCCAGGGCACTGGTGCTAAAGAAATACAAAATAGAAGGCATGAGACCCTTCTTCCAGACAAATAATCCATTAGACAAATACACAAATATGTCACTTTCTTCTTAAGTAATAGGTATACAAAGGCAGAATACATGATTATAGCACAGGTCAAATCAAATGTATAAGGGCTAGAAGGATGCAAAGAAAGAATAGGAGTGATCGTCATTGGAGAGTTAATTGAGGAAGTCTTCCTGAAGGAGGGGAATTTCCTGGCCATTTTTAGAAGGGTGGAACAGGAAATTGTAGGGAGCCTATCAGGGTGGAAAAGTGCCACCCCTGCCCACCCACCCTTCCCTCTACTTCCGACAGAGCTTCCTGAAAGTCACCAGCCAAGCATGTAAAGGATAGGGACTCAGGCTGAACTTTGGATCCCTCTTCCTATATCCTTCCAATTATGGTTGGTGGCTTCAGCTGCTGTGACTTGGTTAGCATCTACCTGCAGTCACCTCAACTGAAGAATAGGCCACAGGTCCCTGAAGTAGGACAGGGACTGAGGGAAGAGCAGACTACACACCGCCAGCTTGCTTTACTTCCACAGGTTACTTATGTCATGGTTTGGCCTCAGTGGTTTCAAAGTCAAAGACAAACTTTGCTTTGTCACCCAACACTTTCTTACCAGTTTTGGTCTGAACTAGGAAAGGGAACTAATTTTTTTTTTTTTTTTTTTTTTTGAGGCAGAGCCTCAAGCTGTCACCCTGGGTAGAGTGCTGTGGCATCACAGCTCACAGCAACCTCCAATTCCTGGGCTCAAGCAAATCTCCTGCCTCCGCCTCCCAAATAGCTGGGACTACAGGCGCCCGCCACAACACCCAGCTATGTTTTGGTTGCAGCCATCATTGTTATTTGGTGGGCCTGGGCTGGATTCGAACCCACCAGCTCAAGTGTATGTGGCTGGCACCCTAGCCACTTGAGCCACAGGCGCTGAGCCGGAAAGGGAACTAATTTAAATCTATTTAATAAAGTAAATTAGGAAGGTGACTCTTCTGAGCCATCATTTAAAAGCAAAATGAAGATTCCTTGGATTAGATGTTAATTCTGGGTTACTGTTACAGTTTCTCCTTTATTTGCAGCAGTCATCAAAAGTTGACTCAAATAACAATTCTAGTCAGATACAAAGTAAGGTATCCCTCGCTTTAAGAAATCGCAGTCTTTTGAATATTTGTAGTTAAGGTATTTATCACCTTCCGGAGGTGAGGAGGTATTTTCTCATCTTTTCAAGAAAACATTGTATAAAGCAAGATATACCTGTAGAGGGATTTGGGGATAACAATTTAATTATCATAGTGCCCTACAAAAGGTACAAGGATTGGGGTCACTACTATGCAGGTGAGACTGAAAGATGTTGTTCGGCTTGTTCAGTGCCTCTCTGTGGGCGTGGTGTGGTAAGAGGAGACCTGTTCCACAGATGAAGGCCCTGTCTTATCGGCTCTCCTCCGTCTCTGTGACAGATGCTCTTTCTGAATCTGTGGATTCTAGACTCATACTTCTCTAGTTTCCTTTGTCCTTTGTTATACTGGGGAACTCCTTTGCCCTTTGTTATACTGAATACTCATTAGCCATCTCATGGATATCAGTGTAGACGTGAATTGTTTCTAGGTTATTGTTAGTGATGGTGACTACTGTTTTTTTGCAGTTGCAGTGAATTTGGCCTTAACTTGCCCTTATGTTATTCTTTTTTTCTTTTTGCAGTTTTTGGCCAAGGCTGGATTTTAACCTATCACCTCTGGCATATGGAGCTGGCGCCCTACTCCTTTGAGCCATAGGCGCTGCCAGCCCTTATTTTATTCTTTACAGAGAATCTTTTCTTTCTAGGCCATGGATTTAGATTTACCTGAGCCCTGTGGGTGCAAAAATTTGATATGCTAAAGATAATTTGTGAAGGACAAAGAATCATGCAATGTTAGAGCACGAAGGGATGTGAAGTAATTCAACTCAGCATCCTTGTAGGGTGGTACAGGGCATGGAGAGACGAAGATCAGACTTTGGTATAAGGCACATTTGAGTCCATGTCCTGGCTCTACCACTTAGTAGTTGTGTGACCTTGAGCATCGTATTCTCTGAATCTCATTCACCTCATCCATAAAGAAAAATAACAATGTTTTCTCACCAAACTGTAAGGATTAAATGCATGCCTATAACATATTAGATGTTTATTATATAATTCTTTTCTCCCTTTTCAAGGCTGTATGAAAAGGGCGGGCAGAGCTGGTCTAGATCCATATGTCTAGGACTCAGCCCTCTTGCCACTGTGGCCTGCACCACCCTGCTACTATGGCAGCCTCAGTGATACCCTTCCTAGGGTTTCCCTCTACCCTCAGCCAGAAATCGGATCGTCCTGAAAGTTGCTTTGATTATGTTTTCTAGAGTTACACAGCTAGTAAATAGCAGAATTAGCACCAATATCCAGATCTGATCTCCTCTTACTGTCTTGAGACACCATTCTTTTCATCGGAGGTAACAGTTTGAAGAAGGTCATTTTGAGGAAAACAAGTGAATTTGGCAGACTAAACATAGTAGGTAGTAGTGGATCATCATCTTCATAGGAGATCTGTAGGATGGTTGGATTTCTATTAGAAAACTCAAAATTTACTTGTTTTGGAAGGCAGGATGTGCTTACTAATTACATTTGACTTAGGCAGGGTCTTAAAACAATAATAGCATCCATTTTTACAGTACTGCCATTTGCCAGGCACTGTGCTCTAGATACTTGACTTATATTACACCAGTTCTTACAAAAGCCCTGAGAATAGGTAGCTAGTATTCCAGGGTTTTAGGTGAGAAAACTGAGGTTCATAGAAAGTAAATAATTTTCCCTAAGTCACATAGATGGTCAGAGGCAGAGCCAAGATGCAAACCTGTTCTATCTGACCCCATATTCTACCCACTGCTTCTCAATATTGATTTGAATTCCTGGGCATAGCTTAGATTTTGAGCTTTTTCTGAGGAATATATGACAAATTAGATAAATCAAATATGAGTCTGTGCCAACAGAGCTTGGGAGTTGGTAGATATTGGGTCCTGAGTGGAGAGGAGACTGTATAGCTCAGAGTAGTGCTCACCTGTTCTCTGCCGAGAGCTGGCATGGGCAGCCCACAGAGCCAGCTCAGGACTTCCTCACTAGAAGACAGGGATAAGCTCACCCTGTCTCTGTACTTCTGCAGCTCACAGCCTGCAAACTGGGACGAAGGTCCTAGTGGAAGGTACTTCAGCAGAAATCATACAAGGTGTCATGGGAGACAAAGTTTTGGAGGGCTGACCTGGGCAGGCTTCTAGTTTTCTTTGCCTGGTCCAAAGGCCAGAGGACTCACCATTGGAGAGAGAGAGGAAGTATGGTATACCTGTGGCCAGAGGAGGCCAGACCAGCACCATCTAATGCAAAGGTAATGCAAACCACACATGTAATTTAAGATGTTCTAGTAGCTACATTAAAACTAGTAAAAAGAAACAGGTGAAATTAATCTTTTTTTTTGAGACGCAGAGTCTCATTTTGTCCCCCTCGGTAGAACGCTGTGTCATCATTGTAGCTCACAGCAACCTCAAACTCTTGGGCTCAACTAGTCCTCTTATCTCAGCCTCCTGAGTAGCTGAAACTACAGGCATCCACCACAGTGCCCAGCTAGGTTGGTTTTTTTTTTTTTTTCTATTGCTAGTAGAGAAGGAGTCTAGCTCACTCAGAAAGTAAATAATTTTAGAAAGTAAAATTTAGGCTGGTCTTGAACTCCTGAGCTCAAGGGATCCATCCAGCCTCAACCTCCCAGAGTGTTGTGATTATAGGCATGAGCCACAAGCCTGGCCCAGTTTAAATTAATTTTAATGGTAGATCTCATTTAACTCCATTCAATATAAATATTACTAAGATCCTTTGTTTTCTCTTGTACTAAATCTTTGAAATCTGATATGTATTTTATATTTACATTGTAATTCAGTTTGAACCAGCCACATTTTGAGTGCTTTTAGCCACATGTGACTTGTGGCTCCCTGTTAGACAGCACAGGGCTAGAAGATGCTTCTGTGCTCCTGGCTGCCCACACTCATCTGTTCTTCTCTTCCTACCCTTTCTAGTGCTTCCCATGGCCCTGCTTTCCTTCAGGTGCGTGTTGTCTCTGCCCTGACCAGTCTCTGAACATCTAGCTCAACTTCTTAAATCCATTCTTGTCCCTGCAGTCAGGCTCAGCTTTTTAAAGGCTAGATGTGATCGCTTTACTGCTTATAGAAAGGCTTCAAGAGCTCCCCATCTGTAAAAAATGAAATCTATAATCTTTAGATAGCACATAAAACACTCTGCATCCTGCCTCAGTCTTTTCATAACACTGAGGTATTTATTACTTTAGTATTTGCAAAGCCTTTTGACATACTTTATCTCCCCTAATTTGCACAGCACCTCTGTGATACAGGTAGGGCAGGGCAGGTGAATTAACCCCACTTTTTAGGTGGAAAACTGTGGCTCAGAGAGTTCATAAGATCAGCCAGCTAGCAAGTGGCAAAATCAGAACCACTATTGCATCTTTGTAGTTTTATCTCCTGCTATTCTCCCTAATGTCAGATCCTTTCCCTCTCCCCTGTGTTGCATATAGATCCTCCCCAGAGTGGCCTAGTCCTCTTCTGCCCTTCTCTGTGCCTCTCCTCATTCTGCTTCCCCTCCTTGAATGTCCTTCCATGGCATAGCTTGTAGTCGGAGCCATCCCTTCCTCCCAGGCTCTGGTTTTTTGGTTTTTTGTTTTTTGTTTTTTTTTTTTTGAGACAGAGCCTCAAGCTGTCACCCTGGATAGAGTGCTGTGGCATCACGGCTCACAGCAACCTCCAATTCCTGGGCTCAAGCGAGTCTCCTGCCTCCTCCTACCAAGTAGCTGGGACCACAGGCGCCCACCACAACACCCGGCCATTTTTTGGTTGCAGCCGTCATTGTTGTTTGGCCGGCCCAGGCTGGATTTGAACCCGCTAGCTCAGGTGTACGTGGCTGGCGCCTTAGCTCGTTGAGCCACAGGTGCTGAGCCCCAGGCTCTGGTTAACATCAGCCCCCTCTGTGATTTCTTCCTTGGCCACCCTCTCCTACATCCACTCTATAGTAACAGCCTCTTTTAGCAGGCATCTTCTTGTGTAGCCAGTGCCTCTCTGTTCTGTGTTCAGAGAATTCTGGATTCTGGAAATTTGGGGGATCGAAGAATTTCGGAGCTTAAACGAAAAAGGAGGCTGAAGTTACTCTCTACTGTGAAGTCCTAGGAGAAGCTCACACCTTCCTACTTTATTTAATCTTTGATGAAACTATGAAATTGTGGGTTTGGTGCCTGTAGCTCAAGCGGGTAAGGCACCATCCCCATATACCTGAGCTGGCGGGTTCAAATCCAGCCCGGGCCTGCCAAACAACAATGACAATTACAACCAAAAAATAGCTAAGCGTTGTGGTGGGCACCTGTAGTCCCATCTACTTGGGAGGCTGAGACAATAGAATTGTGTAAGCCCAGGAGTTGAAGGTTGCTGTGAGCTGCAATGCCACAGCACTCTACCCAGGGTTAAAACTTTTTCTGTCTAAAAAAAAAAAAAAACAAAAATCAATTTTTTTTTTTTTTTTTGGTGGCAACTATGGCTCAGTGAGAAGGGCGCCGACCCCATATAGCGAGGGTGGCAGGTTGGAACCCAGCCCCGGCCAAATTGCAATAAAAAAAATAGCCAGGCGTTGTGGCAAGTGCCTGTAATCCCAGCTACTCAGGAGGCTGAGGCAAGAGAATCGCCTAAGCCCATGACCTGGAGGTTGCTGAGAGCTGTGATGCCACAGCACTCTAGCATCAGTCTCAAAAAAAAAAAAAAAATACTATGAAATTGTGAATTTTAACATGAGTTATATGCATTATGGAGGTCATTCAGAATCGTTTCTCTGAACTGCTGTGATGAACATATGCTTAGGATATTTTGTTATCTAAAGTTATGTTTCATATACATGCATCATCCGATTTCATCTCTGAACACACGTAGTGAGTATCTGCCATATACTATGTTCTGGAGCCACTATGTGCCCTAGGGAGGAGGTGGGAGGTGTGAAACTCCTCATTAAGTGGGGAAAGCAGGTGCTAATCATGAAGCACTGGGACTGTGAGTGACTATTGATAAGGCACTGCCAGGGGAGATTTCAGGGAGACCCAGCATGGGAGGTATCAGAAGTGGCTTCCCTGAGGAAGAGACACTTAAGCTGAGCCCTGAAGAAGGGGTGTGGATTCACCTTGACAAGGTGGAGAGAAGCCCCTGAGAGTGAAATGCAGTGAGAGTAAACATCAAGGACCTCAGACCTGCTAGCCCTGCTCAGGATTGGGGACATCATACAAGGACCATAGGAAGCTACCCAAGGGTATCATGTCTCCTAACACCTCCTTGGTGTAGAAAATGGGTGGTGACTGAGGATTTGAAGCTGGAGTTGATGTGGGGACACTTCTAGGTGGTATGATGATGTCTCATACTGGTGGAGCAGAGGAGAGGGGCAGAGGGAGACAGACTCCAGAAATGTTTGGAAGTCATATCACAGGACTTGGCAAATAAATTCGCAGGGAGATGTCAGATTTCTAGCATTATGCACAGTACTGTTTACTAAGGAGGAAACATTTGATTGGGAATAGGGCTGGGTTGGAGAGATTGATTGCAGTTTGAATAATTTTGCTTTGTAGGTGATTTTGTCCTCCCAGTTACCCTTTGAGAAAGGTAATATTATCCACACTTTCCATTGGGAAACTGAGGTTTGGAGAGATCAGGTGATTTGCCAAGAAAGGGCTGAGCCTGAGCTTACACCGGTACATTGACTCCTAAAGCTGTGCTTAAGAAACTGTCCCACATGGCCTGAGCGCTGAGTAGTCAACAATGAACCAACCTAATCACCCTCTTGACATACCAGTTCTCTGCCTCTGTCCTCCACACAAACCTGTCTGCCACACAGTCTGCTCTGATAGTCAAATCCTAAAATGTCTTACTCTCTGAGACTTTCATGGAAATAGGCAGGAAAGTTTTCCTAGCCCTGCCCTATCTGGAATTGAGTTACTTCAGGGGTCTTGTTCACTCACGCATTTGTCATCCATTCACTCATTCTGGTCCTTTTGCCCTCTCCCCTGATGTTTGTCAGCAGCAGTCACCCAGTGTAGACCTGGGAGAGTCCAGGAAGAAGCGCAGAGCCATTTGCATAGGACTTTGTACTTTCTTTTTTTTTTTTTTTTTTTTTTAAGAGACAGAGTCTCACTTTGTTGCCCTTGGTGTCATAGCTCATAGCAACCTCCAACTCCTGGGCTCCTGCTGATTTTCTCTTGCCTCCACCTCCTGAGTAAGTGGGACTACAGGCGCCTGCAACAATGCCCGACTATTTTTTTTGTTGCAGTTTGGCCGGGGCCAGGTTCGAACCCACCACCTTCAGTATATGGGGCCAGCACCCTACCCACTGAGCCATAGGCACCGCCCAGGACTTTGCACTTTCTAAGCACTTAGCAAATGCTACCTTTTTGACCCTCACATCAGCTCTGGAAGAAAGAAAGGCATGTCTCTTTCTTCAGACATTGCCAGAGTGGGCACCCACAATATACCAGGCACAGGATGGGTAAGACAAGGTTCTCAGAGGGTGATGGTCTAAAAGGAAAGATGGGCAAACACGTGGAATCAATATGTGCTCCTTACAGATGAGAAAGCTGATGGTAGACTCAAGTTAAGGGACTTATTTTTAAAGTTTCTCTAAGTTATAGTCCTCTGGATAAGGAATGGCTTGGGCTACTTGTTAAAATAGCTTCCACTGCACAGACTTACTGACTGGCCCCTCGGATGGGCACCAGTGGGTCACACGCTGTACAGTGGCTCCTTAGTGGCTTAGTTGAGGAGTGACCTTTTTCTGGTTATGTTGCCCTGAAACTTGTAGATCCACAGAAGTTGTCTACAAACAGGCCACTTTCCTCACAGCCTTTACTGTAGGGATGGGCAGCCCCAGGAGGCTGTTTTCCAGTCTCAGACTATAGGGAAAACTCTGCCCATAGGCAGAATCCTCAGAAAGTTAGAGTGCCAGGAGCCTGCTTAAAACTCCACCCTAGGAGATAAGGGAGACTAACCTTAAGACCAGGTCAAGGTTCACAGAGCCTGGCCTTTACTGGAGCTAAGATCCTGACAGGGTGGCCCTTACCTGGTTTACTGCTCCTGGCTTTGAAAAGAGGTTCAATATTATTTTGCCCCAGACTATAAAGACCCAACTCACTTGAGGCATGATGGCTCACACCTGGGATCTCAGCACTTTGGGAGGCTGAGGTGGGAGGATCATTAGAGACCAGACTAGGCAACATACCAAGACCTTATCTCTACAAAAAATATTTTTTTTTTTTTGGAGACAGAGTCTCACTATGTCACCCTTGGTAGAGTGCTGTGGCGTCACAACTCATAGCAACCTCTAACACTTGTGCTTAAGTGATTCTCTTGCCTCAGCCTCCCAAGTAGCTGGGACTATAGGCACCCGCCACAACACCAGCTATTTTTTGTTGTTGCAGTTGCCTTTGTTGCTTAGCAGGCCCAGGTCATGTTCGAACCCACCTGTCTCGATATATGTAGCTGGCACCCTAACTGCTGAGCTACAGGTGCCAAGCCAACAAAAAAATTTTAAAAATTAAAAAAAGATCTAGCTCAGCCTAGTATATATCTTTTTATATACCTAGCTCAGATAGTATATATCTTTTTATCTTTCTCTGTCATATACGTGTGTATATGTGTATTATATATTCATATGCATACATAGTATATGTATCATATCTATATCAAGTTATAGATGTTCATATATATGCACATGTGATGTATATGTTATACATGTATATCTACATTGTGTGCATGTGTCTCTGTGTAAAAGAGAGACCGGGTACATCTACAAATGGCCACAGTCATGATTTTTTGTTTAGGAGTACAGACCTTGAAGTCACATTAGCTTCATGTACCTCAACTTCATTTATTTTACCTCCCTGTTCACTCATGTCAAAACACCTACCTCACCAGGTTTTATGATGATTAAATGAGACGACGTTATGCCAAACAGCTTGGCACAGTGCCTAGCAGGTAGCAAGAATGTGGTTGTTACTCCCACAGGACTTGGGTAGGGCTTGTCCTCATTAACATAGCGGGGCTTGGGTGACAGGAACCTCCCACTGATGCTTATTGTCATTTCTTTGAACTCCAAAAGCCAATCCTGCCCGGTCACTCTTAAGTTAAACTCCTATACTTTTTAGGGGTCTGAGTGTAGAGCCAGGAGTATGAGCTATGGGCTCATAGTGGTGACTGGGCAAAGGTGAGACTTGTGCCCCATCTGTAGGGGCTGACACCACCCAGTTTCAGCCAATCATCACCATGTAAGACCAGAAGCCCAATGTACCAGAACTTCTGCCAGAACTTGAAACTTTGTTTCAAGAGAAACCAGAAGTCTGCTTAAATGTGAATCTTTAAATGTAAAACTGCTTAGTGACAAAATTTAAAAAAAAAAAAAAAAATATATATATATATATATATATATATAAAATAAAACACACACACTCTCAAGCCCAAGAAAGGGGCTATAGGTAAAGCCACCAGACATTCTCTTGCTCTGTCCCTACCCTCCAGGCTGGGATGAGCAGAGCATGTGCCCTGTGTCTGCAGAGTACCCACCCTGTGCCTTGTGCTGCACAGGGGCACGAGGGACATCCATGCCCCGCAGTTTGCCCTCTAGCAGAAAAGCAGGACCCACAAGCCAGGTGACAGGGAGCAGTGCAGAGATAAGAACATGAATCAGATGGGGGCCTTGTTGTAAAGAAAGGGTAAAGGAAGGTGGAGGAGTTCTGAGTTACTTCATGGATACTGTAGGTGAAAAAACAAAACGGCAAAAGGTGTACCGTGTGTTGTGTACACAGAAAAGGAAAATGAGAGCATTTAGATGTATTTGCTAAGTTTCACAAGAGGACACACAGAAATGATTGAAAATAGTTCCTGTGGGGGGGGAAGTGGGAGAAAGAATGGAAGCACTTCTGAATGTACTTTTCAAATTTTGTTTTGAGTTTTCAACTGTAATGTATTCAAAAAATAAAATTAAGTAAACCTGTAAAAAGCAAACCCTAAAATTAAGTACAAGAAAGAAAAAGACTAAATATATTTCAAGTTGGTAACATAAGAATGAATTAGTAAACCAGAGTAACTTACATGGGACTGATTGCTGAGACCTAGTTTAAAGAACAAAAGGAGGCTCAGTGCCCATAACTCAGTGGTTAGGATGCTGGCCACATGCACCGGGGCTGGTGAGTTTGAACCCAGCCCCAGCCTGCTAAACAACATCAACAACAAAATACCCGGGCATTGTGGCAGGCGCCTGTAGTCCCAGCTACTCGGGAGACTCCCTTAAAGCCCAAGAGTTTGAGGTTGCTGTGAGCTGTGATGCCACAGCACTCTACCAAGGGTAACAAAATGCGACTCTGTCTCAGAAAAGAAAAAAAAAGGACAAAATGAACTACAAAGAAACTTTGAGCTAATAGATTTATTTTTTTGCTAGTGATACTGATGTAGTAACTCCACAACCCATCTTGTCTGTGAGCAAATAAGTAAATAATGTTGGCACTGCTTGGGAGCAGGGTTCTCAGCATGGGAAAAGAAAGATGAAATACGGAATTGGGAGATGAGGAGGAACCCTGTCATGTTGGGTTCAAATTGGAGATGTGAGTGTGATCTCAGAATTTTATAAGTATTTTCTAGTTCTGTCCATTAAAAGGACCTGGAAAGGGACAGCTCAGTGGCAATGAGTACCTAGCAGCCAGATTTTGTCTCTTGATACATTTCCTGCTACAAGGAGCAGAGCTCCTTATAGAAATGTTTGATTCCAGGTCTGGCATAGGGAACATAACAAGGTGAGCCTGGGCTATTTTTTTTAATGCCAGAAAGTAGGATGTGATCAAAGACAGATGGTGGCATGTTAAAAAGACACAAGAGCTAGTTTGTAGGAGCTCCCATTGGCCAACCTGAGACATTTTTAACATTTACCAAAAAAGGGATCATGGACTATAATACATTACTTTGGGAGAAAAAAATAAAGGTCATAGCACTACTCCAGAAAAGGGATGAGATGACTTTACAAAAGATGGCCTGCTAATACGTAGAAGGAGCAACAGAATTCCTAAGTTGCCATTTTGCAGACACCAGTGGTATACATGGTTCAGGCAAGGATCATGAGTAGAGAGTAAAACTATTAGATAAAGATTTGTTGGCGAACACAATAGTCAACACAATATTCGTACAGTCTCAAAACACCACCCCACAGATTTCTTATTAATTCAAATGAGAAAATAGGTTTACCATGAGGAAATCTCAGGAGCACGTAATCAGACCTGCCAGCACCAGAATGGGGCAAAGCTATGGGCACAGCATCACTTAGTATGATGGTCTTTAAGAGTGTTTAACCTTAACCACCTGGCTGTAATCATGAGGGGATAGTGCACATCCAGACTGCAGGCCATTCAACAGGACAGCTAGCCTAGACTTGTCAAAAATATCAGTGTTGGCTCAGCGCCAGCCACGTACCCTGAGGCTAATGGTTTTGAACCTGGCTCAGGCCAGCTAAACAACAATGACAACTGTAACAACAACAACAAAATAGCTGGGCATTGTGGCGGACGCCTGTAGTCCCAGCTACTTGGAAGGCTGAGGCAGGAGAATTGCGTAAGCCCAAGAGTTTAAGGTTGTTTTGAGCTGTGACTCCTGTAGTCCCAGCTACTTGGAAGGCTGAGGCAGGAGAATTGCATAAGCCCAAGAGTTTGAGGTTGTTTTGAGCTGTGACGCCACGGCCCTCAACCCAGGGCCACCTCGTGAGACTCGGTCTCCAAAAAAAAAAAAAAAAAAATCAGTGTTACCAGAGAACAAGAGTGTTGTAGGTTAAATGAATCTAAGAGGCATGACGCAAGTATACTTTGAGATCCTTGATTGAATTCTGTATTGAGGCAATTGGCAAACAGCTATAAAGAATATTAATACAAGAAATTTGAATATGTACTGTATATTAGGTAATATATCAAAAGTAAAGTCAGCTGGGTGTGCTGACAGCATTACATAGGAGAATTTCAGGATTCTTAGGGGATATGTGTAAAGTAATTAGGGGTGTAGCATTATGATGTCTGTCTGCGTCTTTTAAATGGAAAAATATATAGAAATGTTGAAAGAGAAAGCAAATGTGACATGTCAGTTGCTAAGTCTAGATGAAGGGTATTCAGGTATTTATCATGCTGCTCCTTTGACTTAAATGTAGTTTGAAATTTTTCAAAAGTAAAATGCTAGAGTAAATGAAATGTGGGCTATAGTACAGACTGGCAGTAGGAATCAGCACCATTTGATGAGGGCCTTGAAATAGTAGCAGGAAGCAGGTAGAGAGGAGAAGAGATGAAGGCCATGGCCGGGCAGGGTCAGGAACAAGCACAGCACCTCCTTAACATTCAGTAGAGGTCAGTGAGTAGACGAACTTCAGGAGGTATTTGAATCCACAGGATGAAAGACTTTATACCAGGCTACTGCCTGCACATCTGATTTAGCAAGGAGAAAAAGCATAGGTTCTTAGTGGGGGAGTCGGAGGAAGAATAGGGTTTGGGGAAGTTAGTCTGTCATGGTGAAGTGCTGGACGGGCTAGAGAGTGGAAGCAAGATTTTTACTTCAGTAATTCAGGCTTGAGACAGGGGACCATGTGCCTTAAAGACTTGTGTGTCAATGATAACACAAAGAAAGGATAGCACTCTAGGAGTCCGAGGTGGAAGGATTGCTTGAAGTCAGGAGTTTGAGACCAGCCTGAGCAAGAGTGAGACTCTGTCTCTAATGAAAATAGAAAAATGAGGCTTGGCACCTGTAGCTCAGTGGCTAGGGTGTCAGCCACATGCACTGGGGCTGGTGAGTTCAGGGTTGGGAGGTTCGAACCCGGCCTAGGCCTGCCAAATGACAACAACAAAAAAATATAGCTAGGCATTGTGGTGGGCACCTATAGTCTCAGCTACTTGGGAGGCTGAGGCAAGAGAATCACTTAAGCCCAAGAGTTCGAGGTCGCTGTGAACTGTGATGCCATGGTACTCTACCAAGGGCGACATAGGGAGACTCTGTCTCAAAAAAAAAAAAAGAAAAAAAAAGAAAAGACAAATGAGCCAGGCACCTGTAGTCCCAGCTACTCGGGGAGCTGAGGCACAAGGATTGGTGAACCTAGGAGTTTGAAGTTGTAATATGCTGCCGTGACCTCAGTCACTGCACTCTAGCCCAGGGAACAAAGTGAAACTCTGTCTGGGAAGGAAAGGAGGAGTAGGAGGAAGGAAAGAGGGAAGAAGGAGCCCTGGGAAAGTTTATAAAGGACTTCTAGGTCTCTTTGACTGGATATAGGCACTAGCTGAGAAATTGGGTCAGAAAATCTGTCTCAGTGGTGCCTTTTAGAAAGTGCAGATTTGGGGGCTATTCTTCACTCTCTAGGGTAGTGGTTTTCAAACATTGAACTGTGATATGATCTTAGGTGTGCCTCAAAAATTTTTATGGGTCATTAATTATTTTCTAAAGAAGTTCAGAGTATAGTAAGTATATTCTTTTCTTTTTTTTTTTTTTTTTAAAGAGACAGAGTCTCACTTTGTCACCCTTGGTAGAGTGCCATGGCTTCATGGCTCACAGCAACCTCCAGCTCCTGGGCTTAGGCAATTCTCTTGTCTCAGCCTCCCAAGTAACTGGTACTACAGGCGCCTGCCACAACGCCCAGCTATTTTTTTGTTGCAGTTCGGCCAGGGCCAGGTTTGTACCTGTCACCCTTGGTATATGGGGCCGGCGCCCTACTCACTGAGCCACAGGCACTTTTGAGACAGAGTTTCACTACGTTGCCCTTGGTAGAGTGTCTGTATCAGAGCTCACAGCAACCTCAAACTCTTGGGCTTAAAGTGATTCTCTTCCCAGCTCCAGCTTGGCGCCTGTGGCTCAAAGGGCTAAGGCGCCAGCCACATACACCTGAACTGGAGGGTTCGAATCCAGCCCAGGCCTGCCAAACAACAATGACGGCTGCAACCAAAAAATGACCAGGCATTATGGTGGGCGCCTGTAGTCCCAGCTACTTGGGAGGTGGAGGCAGGAGACTCGCTTGAGCCCAGGAATTGGGGGTTGCTGTGAGCTGTGATGCCACTGCACTCTATCCAGGGTGACAGCTCGAGGCTCTGTCTCAAAAATAATAATAATAATAATAATTCTCTTCCCTCAGCCTCCCGAGTAGCTGGGTCTACAGGTGCCCAGCACAACACCCGACTATTTTTTTTTTGCTGTTGCTTAGCTGGCCCAGGCTGGGTTCGAACCTGTCAGCCTCAGTGTATTTGGCTAGAGCCATAACCACTGTGCTATGAGCACCAAGCTGCATTTACACTATTTGTAAAATAGTGATAATTATAGGGACTTTGTAGAGTTATTGTAAGAGAGTGGCTCTTGGGTGGTGCCTGTGGCTCAAGGAGTAGGGCGCCAGCCCCATATACCGGAAGTGGTGGGTTCAAACCTGCCCCCACCAAAAACTGCAAAAAAGAATGACTCTTGGACTTTGGTGTACACCAGAGCCCCCTGGAGGGCTTACTAAAACCCAGATTGCTGGGCCCCATCCTACAGTTTCTAATTCTGTAGACCTGGGGGTGGGTCCCAGAATTTCCATTTCTGGCAGGTTCTCACACAATGCTAATGCTGCTGGTCTGTGGGCCAAACAACCATGTTTGTAAGGAATAAATGAATAAATTGTGTATAACATGCACACTTGTGTGTTTGCTACACAAGTAAGTAGCAGTTTCCCCAGGTATGGAATGGGAGTGTAATGACACTCCTCTACTTAAAAGAGGACATGCATGTGAAGGCATGCAGCAAAATTATACTTGAAGGGGATTTTTAGCAATTTGGATCATATGCTTGAATGCTCCATTCTCAACCCTGCAGTCATTTTATGCTGTCAGACTTTGTGCTGTATGCTGCAGACACAGTTGGTAACCTTGATTTTCAGGAATGGCCAATCCAGGAGGGTGAATGATCATTATAGCCCAGGGGATGATACCTCTGTAGTGAGTTCAGGAGGCTGCAGAACTCCTTTCGTTCCTCCAGGATGGAGGACTAAGGAGGGCTTCCTAGAGAGGGTGGCCCCAGGACTAGCTGGGGAGTGGAGTTACCAGAGGAATAACAGGCTCTTTTTTTTGAGAGAGAGAGCCTCAAGCTGTCACCCTGGATAGAGTGCTATGGCATCACAGCTCACAGCAACATCCAATTCCTGGTCTCCTGCCTCCGCCTCCCATGTAGCTGGGACTACAGGCGCCCGTTACAACGCCCGGCCATTTTTTGGTTGCAGCCGTCATTGTTGTTTGGCCGGCCTGGGCTGGATTCGAACCCTCCAGCTCAGGTGTACGTGGCTGGCGCCCTAGCCTGTTGAGCCACAGGTGCCGAGCCCCAACTGTCTCCTTTAACAAGTGAGGAAACTGAAGCCCAGAAAGCAGGTAATTACTCTGTGTGCCAGGCACACAGAGAAAGGAACTGTTATTTCAGTGAGAGGGTCTGTGGCAAAGCTGGGACTTGAATCTGCATTTCAGGCTTCCCCACCCAGTTCCTCTGGGTTGCTGGCCTGAGAGATCATTCCCCCTGTAGTTAACATGCCTCCTCTGGAAGGCAAGATGCAGACCCTGACTCTGAATTTTGAAGAAGCCAGGCATATAGTAGGTGCAGCACTCCATGAATGCTGAATTCATTCCATGAAGGTCCTCTGCTTGGAGTTGCCGTGTTGGGTGCTGAGAGGAAATTATGGGCCTTGCCTTTCAGCTCCCGTGGCCCGGTGCATAGCAGTCTGTCTTAGTGTAGAGATTCATGGTGCTAGACAACTGTCCCTGTCCAGCCCCTTCTGCCCCCTAGTGGCCATGCCTGATTGACAGCCTTGGCATCTCTGATGGAAGCGTTGCTCTGCGGTGATGACAGCCCCCCACCCCCAGGATGCCCAGAGAGCCTCCTTCTGCAGCTGGACTGCCTCCTTCCAGTCTCTGCTGCTGCCTGCTGTTTACCAGGGTTCCAGCCCCAGAGAGGCTATAGATCAAAAGTGCAGGCTCTGCCGCTGAATGTGGCCAATCACAAGCTGGTTTCTCTTACCTGTCCCTTCGTGGGCCCCTTCCCTCTTCACGGTCCATTCATTCAGACTCCTCTGTGCTGAGGAATATTCACAAAGCCTCGCGTGAGTTAACTCAGTCGTCACAACTCCCGGTGAGATTGATTCTACTTTCATCCCTGTTTTACAGATGAGGAAATAGGGAGTCAGAGAGGAGAAGTAATTTAACTAAAGTCACCCAGAGCCACTCCCCTGACTGCTGTCATGTACACAGCATGCTCCAGAGAAGAAAACAGTAAGGAGTCAGCTGCTTGCACAGAACTGTGTGCAGAAAACTGCAGGCTTGGCCCTTTTAGCTCCATCCAAACAGAGCTGACTGCCCAGGAACTCAGGGAGGCCTCATCTGCCAGTGCTCCCAGTGGTGTCTACCACCTCAGGCAGCAGTATTGCTCCACTTATTCCTTCCCAGAGAGTCTTGGATTCCTTTAAAGAAAGAAGACAGGCTCAGCGCCTGTGGCTCAACGGGCTAAGGCGCCAGCCATGTACACCTGAGCTGGCGGGTTCGAATCCAGCCTGGGCCCGCCAAACAACAATGACAGCTGCAACCCAAAAAAAAAAAAAAAAAAATGGCTGGGTGTTGTGGCGGTCGCCTGTGCTCCCAGCTACTTGGGAGGCAGAGGCAGGAGACTCGCTTGAGCCCAGGAATTGGAGGTTGCTGTGAGCTATAATGCCACGGCACTCTATCCAGGGT
>CAUYON010131661.1:0-25460 GCA_963573935.1 Arctocebus calabarensis
AGAATTTTCTCCCTCTAACAGATGCCTTAATGTTTTCTGTATTCTTTTCTTTCTTTTCTGTGAATAAATTCTGTCTTACAAAAAAAAAAAAAAAATAAGATGGATTGATGGATGGATAAATAAAATATACTACAACATTAATTGTAATAAAAAAAAAAGAGGAGTAATCAAATTGACATATTGATTGAACTTGCAGATTTGATTACTAACGGTATTTGAAGCTAGACTACCCAATATTATTTTTGTACTAACCCTCCCCCCCACCTCTTAGCATAGATATGTGAGCTTTTAGTAATTTAAAAATTCTGATGAATGACATTTGATAAATGGTGTGATCCTATGAATACTGATCAGCGCTGGAAATTCAGGAGGTGAAGCATCAATTTCACACCTGACACCCCCGCTCCGAGTTTAGGTTAAAGGTTTGCCTGGCATCTGTAGTCTCTTTTCTCAGGTCCCCTGATAAGTGCAGTCATTCCAAACCACATTTTTCTTCTGCATCAAATCCAGGCAGCACTCCGAATCATTAAATATTAAACCTTATATTCAAGAACATTATTCATTCATTAATATTGCATTGCAACCTAAACTGCATTGTTGAAAACATTTTAGGATGTTATGCAAGTCTGTCAAAGTACATTAACAAACTTAGTCATGTTGAACTAAGCAAAAAATGACAAACTGCACCACAAATGTGTCATCTCTGAATTTTTGTACAATGCAAGCATTTTGTTTTGGGATATTTGGAAATCACTGTAAAGGTAAAAAGGCTTGCTATGGACACCAGATGGAATGAAGATTCATCTTCCATGTAATATTTGCTATACATCTTAATGAAATTTATAGTTATCCTGGAATTTTTTCTTCCTGACGGTATTTATTTTTAAAATTATTTTAACTGGGAGTCGAATATGAGTTGGTACCATTCTACCTGCTTATAAAACAGTGGCTTTTGACTCAGGGGCCATTTTTCAGATCTCTGTGATGATTGTCATCTCCACAGAATCGAAGCTACATAGGCCTCCCGTGAACCGTGAAGTCACTGGGAAACTTTTGATATTTGGCAGAGTGTGAGAGAGTGATCGAGTTCAGACCTTGGGCTCTGTGACAGAATTTGTTCTGGATTGCATGATCACATCTGGTTTCTCACTGCTCTTTCACGGCCCCGTTGGTTACAATGAGAAGCCATAAAATCCTTCCTGTGAAGGAAAATGACAGAAGTATTTTTTTGTCTGAAATTGTTCTTTCTTAAAAAAAAAATTAGTTTTCTGGTGCAACAAGGAAAATTCAGATAGCAAAAAGTGTGAAAATTCACAATTGAGGAGATACTTTGTTTTTTGCACAGTGGCAAAAAAACTCACGAGCTTTGTCTGAATTGTGATTATATTGATTATATTATACTTTAACGACTACTGACACTTAATGGAATAGGTTTAATGAGGGAGGTCAGCGAGAGAGTGTTGGTTGATTTTAAAACATCCTTGATTACCTAGATGTTTTGAGTGGAGGACAGATTAATTTTCCCCTGATATGTGCTTCAAAAACTATGTGGGCAGCCGATGGGCTTATCTTGAACACCTACAGCTGTTATTTCAAAAATGATAGAAATGGATATTGTGAAGTAAATAATGAAGGTGGCATAGTGAATTCCTGCTGGCTGAGAGTTAAATTATTCATTTTGTTAGTTTAGCTAACATGGTTCGTGCTGCGTGGGATTTGAGCACTATGTCAATGACTAATATTGCATAATTAAAAAGCTTCAGTTCCTCAGCTCTGTAATGTAGTTGGAATTTAGAAATAGTTGTTAACATGGTGGAAATACAGTTTTATTTGTGTAAGTAGCTGCTGTTTACCGAGTCGTTTTGAAGTTTTTGCGTTATTAAACATTTGTATAGCATGTAGGCAGCGTGCCCGAGATGTTTCTAACTGTAGTTAATCTTCCCAGTTCCATCCCTTGCTTTGCTTACCACTCCTTCCTGAAGGGCCGCTCCCTAGAAATGGTCTGTTTGACAGCCTGGTGACCCTGCTCCCTCTGCATCGCCGATGATGGGTTCCTTTGTCTTCTCAGTTCCACATTGGGTTGTTGCTTAGTGAAGAGGTTTAGAAAGACCACTGCCTGCTCTGTAACTAACCAGTTTTGGGGACCACATGGGCGTTTATACCTTTGCAAAACAACTTTCAGCATTAGTTTTTATTTTTCGTCTTCAGTCATTCTGAAGGGGAAAAAAAAGATCTAACATAAACCTGTTTTAAGTTTTGTACAGTATAAGGCTATACACAGTGTTTTGATTTTTTTCTTTTTTTTTTTTGAGACCAAGTCTTCTTGTTCCGTTGCCCTGACTAGAGTGCAGTGGCATCATCACAGCTCACAGCAGCCTCTAATTTCTGGACTCAAGTGATACTTCTGCTTCAGCCTCCTGAGTAGCTACGACTACAGGCACCACCAAGGCCAGCTAATTTTTCTATTTTTTGTAGAGATAGGATCTTGCTGTGTTGTTCAGGAGGTCTCAAACTCCTGGTCTGCTTTAGATCATCTCGCCTCAGCCTTCCAAAGTGCTGTGATTACAGGTGTGAGCCACCATGCCCAGCGACATAGTAATTTTTTATTATAATCAATTTACTAATCTTTGGTTTTACACTTTCACTTAGTGTAATTTTACGTGCAGATTTGTACCTTTGGAACAACTTTTTAGTAGTCTTGTTCAGCCTTAGGAGTCTTTGAGTGGGGAAAAAAGAGTGCAAACATATTCCGCGTTGTAAGGTAGCCCCTTGTTGCCATGTGGTTTCAGAGCCTGTGAATGCTTTTGCACTTGTATCAGGTCAGAGTGGCAGACACTGAGCAGTGCCCCTCACAGGAGGACCGCAGAAGGATGGGCTTTGTTAGGGGCGGGAAGGAAGGCTGGACATGGCTGTCTGTGTTTGAATCAGAACCCTGAGCACTTTACTTTAAGAGGCTGCAAGCATTTAGTTCACACAGTCGAGATCATGTAGCGTGGTGACTAGCACTTGGCTTTGGAGGAATACAAATTCCACCACATATTTTTCTGTGTGATTTTGAACAATCTATTTAACCTCTCTCAGCTTCAGTTTCTTTGGCTCTGAAAGGGAAATAATAACTACCCTGTGGGATTTTAGTGAAGAATAAATGAAATAATGTATATAAAACACCTGTTAAAATACCTAGCATAAGGAGGTACTTCATAAATTGTAGCCATTACAATGTTGTTAATAGAGTAGACTATTATGCATATTTTTCACTTAAATGGCATAAGTTATATGTTAAAATCATCCATACTAAAAATAACAAAATGAGTGGAATGGGAAGTGAAAGGACCACATGGGTCTGGTGCTTTTTGTTAGAAGGAATTGAACTCGAGAGTTGCAGTGGACTCCTTAAGGGCAAGGCTCAGATGTTATGCTCTGTCTCCTGCTGGCCAATTCTTTGTTCTCTCACTATTGTCTATACCAGCGGTTCTCAACCTATGGGTCGTGACCCACAGGAACTGTATTAAAGGGCCGCGGTATTAGGGTAGTTCAGAACCACTGGTCTATATTTATACCGAGATTCACAAGAAGTACTTTTAAATATACTTTGATTTTAAGTGACTTCATTTGCTGTATTTGTCTTTGATGTGACTTCTAAATGGCAATTCTTGAAGTATGCCTGTGATTGAACTTTTGAGTCAGAGGCGGAAAACGTCAAGTTTGGGTACAGCATAATGGCTACAGCTAACAAAATGTATCATACACGTAAAATATCTTAGGAGGGTAGCTCTTATGTTAAGTGTTCTAAACAAACAAACATATACACACAAACCCCAAAAAACAAAAAAACAGCAACAATAAAAAAGAGGGAGGTAATGGAATTGTTAATGACCTTCTAGTGGTGATGGTTTCATGGGTGTTTACTCATTGCCAGACTCATGAAGATGTGTATATTAAATATGTACAGCTTTTTATATGTCAGTCATTCCTCAATAAAATTGTTTAAAAAAAGAGAAACTATCAAGTAAGGGAATGAACAGAGTTATCCTAAAATGACAGTAAGTGATATCATGCAGAATTTCATGTTTTGCTCTTTCTGTACACATTTCTGCCATCTCATTTTGTTTAAAGTGAAAATTAAAATAAAATGCAATACCGTATACTACCTAATGTGACTTTCAAATCAATGTATGTTATTAGGATTTGTTTTTTGCTAGTGTGATTTCATAGGGAATGTTAGAGATAAAACACCTGCCAAGGAATGAGTTTTTAGCTGATGAAGTGTCAGAGAGGCATGAGAACTGATTGCCGTGATCTAAGGAGTGCGTTGCGGAGCAGGCAGAGTGGGTGACGCTGCTGTCTGTGGTACTTTCTGTGTATAACAAGAAAGAGAAGCTTACACAGTTTTCTGTATAAGCTTCACCATTCCGCATACTTAAGGTAGCCCAACAGCTGGGCCTTGGTCTTGGGATCAGGCATCCTCAAGTCTCGATAATGTTTTTGAGGTTGCAAGGGAGTTGAGGTAAAAACTTTAGGGCCATCTTTATTCAGAAGTAAAACTGATGGTAATTCTTTTCAAAGGCCTATGTTTTACCAGTTTATGATAACAATTGTTATGATTGTGCTCAGTGATGTAAAATTTGCTTTTTTATTTATTTTATTTTTTAGTGATGTAAAATTTGATTCTTAAGAGGCTATTTATCTTTTTACTGGAATGGGTTTCAAATAGTTTTTGAGAACAAAATTGGTTTTGCAGCTAATATTTCTTTGGAGAAGGGTTGTCTTCCTGTTTCCTCATACAACTTCATTAGGCTTTTAGCTTTCAAAAGAGGATGCTGTTCTGCCCCCAGATTGGCTGACCTTTACGACAATTGGCTGTGTCTTTCACTAGCATTGTAGAATAGGCGTTTGCTGTGGAGTTTAATCTTGAACTTACTACTGTGCAATATTAATCAAAGCAGTGCTCTTCTGAAATATAGACAATCTGTGTATTTCTTGATTGTCTAAGACCTGCCCTTCAATTATGTTTGATTATTGTTAGTAAGCTGCAAAACTGGACCATGTCATTTTGTCCCTATGTCAACGTGCCCTTATTTGGTTGTATTTTCTATTAAAAATCTTCATTGTATGCATATCGAAGGACCTCAGAGTACTTATGGGACAGGCAGTTATGTTAAACCTCAAGTCTTCTTTTTAGCAAAATGCAGCTTATGGTGAAAAGATGATTTAGGGGAATTATTTCCATAACAACTAATATACAGTGCTCTAGGTTGCCCTATGTAGCACCTTTTATTTCTCAATTGTGCCCTAAAACTTTTTAGGCAACCTTTTAATATTGAAAAGTAAACATGTAATAGACATTGTCAAAGTGGAGAGGATTGTAGGGAGTTGGAGGCTTGAAGCATCTCTACCTTCTTCTCCTTTCTGTTTCAGTCATAGACCCACATCTGATGATGGATGAGAGCCGTTGGGCTAGTGTTGGCATAGTGCAGGGATCAACAGAGTTGACCCCAGTCTATTTCAATGTTCAGAGACAACCTTTTTGTTTCTATATCCCTGTTTGGGTGCATGGGGAGATAGGAACAGAGAGACATTCTTCAGGTTCCTGTGACAAGCAAACTTGTCAGTTGAAGGTGTACCATTGGGCCACCCAGGTGGAGACTGCCTGGTCTCCCACCATTCAGCAGACTAAAGGTAGCCCAATAGCTGGGCCCGGGCCACGGGAAATAAGCGGATGAAAGTAAGGAGGCATCTGCTGGGCACAGCAGCCCAAGAGAGACAGGCAGATAGGAGCACTCGGGAAAGGCAGGGTCACCCGGGAACTCCTGGAATATTTCAGTCGTGCTTGATGTTTATGGCTTTGACAGCTATTGGCACTTGATTTTAAGATACCATCAATTTTAAGATGAATCTTGATTTTACAGGTAGTCAAGACTGGAGAAAACCCCCATATGTGTTCTGTTTCATGAAATAAACAAAATTCTAGAAGAAGATAAAGGGGAGAGTTTGAGGAGAGGTGATAATTAAATGATGTAAAACATTTCACTGAGCTGAAGAAAGACTGGAGTCTGCAAATTAAAAGAATCTGTTCTAGGAGACATTGTTGAGAAAAGACGTAAGCCGAGTCCTAGATTCCTAACATTTCTGAACTCTGAGGATCAAGAGAAAGAATAACTAATTTATAAAGAAATTGTGATCAGCTTGGGTTTAAGCTTTTCTTTTGCTAAACTGAAAGAAGATGGAATGATATCTAAAGATTCCTGAGAAAAAAAGACTGAAAGCCCTTCTCTGTTGAGCTCTCTTTCACCTGTCAGGTCAAAAAAGAGAGCCATGGATATGTAAGGATTTAGTGAATTTATTAATGCTAACTTTAGCAGGCAGAGTCCATTAACACAGCAGTTATTTTTACAGAGAGAGTTTAATGTAAGAATTGTTAATGAGGCATTTAAGAGCTGAAAAGGCAAAACTTAAACAAAAAATTCTAATTCTATTTCTGTTTAATAGACAATGTGAACCATCCAGGTAATTCATTTTCTAGTATCTGTGTCAGAAGTAAAAAGAAAAAATTCTATTTATTTTCTCCAAAATGTGTAAAATACTATTCATGTAATCAATATAAAATTTGCAAATGAAACATATTACATCCTTATTCTCATGCTAAGTCTTTAAAATCCAGTGTGTATCTTATGCTTGTGTCTAGTCTCAGGTTGGACTGAGCCACATTTCCTGGGCTCTGTGGGCACATCTGGCCAATGGTGACTTTATTGGACATTGCAGCTATAAGGTATCCTAGTGGTAGCACATGCAGAAGCTGTTACTACCTCCTGGCTAGGGGAGCAATGGGAAGAGGTAAGAGTTGTTAAAACCTTGAAGGCTATAAAGGAGATTCTGTAGAATGGAGCTCAGAACCCTGAGGAGGGGGTACTTCCTGGCTGGTGGTTCTAATATCTCTGAGCTTTGAGGAGAGACATGTGGGTCTGGGATGGAGGTCCCAGACAGGGACATACAGGATTCACCTGCTGTAGCAGAAGCAAAGTGCTGCTTTCTACATGAAGCATGAGGCCCGGTGATGTGATAGGAAGGAAACAGGACAGGGAAGAGTTCCTTGTTCTTCCTCCAGCCTCACAGGTTCCCAGTGGCACCCTCCATGCGTTTTCACGGGGACCTTGCTGCAAAGTCAAAATGTGGCTTAGAGACTCTCAGCCCCAACAGCAGGAAGCAGAGTGCGGAAGGGTGCAAAGCCCAGAGTCACAGTCAGATATCTAACACTGCAGTCTACCTTAGACAAACCCCAAAGAATTCTAACCAAATGAATCACAACACAGACCTCTGTACAGGGGAAGATGAAGAGAAGAGGAGGCCTCCATGAGGACTTTGCCTTGATATATGAATGACAGACTAGGGCCATCTAATACAAGTGCTGATAAGGATTCTCAAAATTGAAGGAAAAAACCTAAGAATTGTATAAATTTAAAAGCTGGGTCTGAAGTGGGTTGGGGAGAAGATCAAAAGTATTCAAATGATTTTGTCTTACTGGATTTATTGGGGTAGTGATTGAAAAAAATAGTAGGAACTGTGTTTATTGTTCTTTTGGTGATTTTATTCATTTAAAAAAAATTTAGCACATTAGGGAGTACACATGTTTTATGTGCATACTTGTTTTTGTACAGACTGAGTTAAAATTATATATATAAGCGTGCCCTTCACCCGGACAGTGTGCCCCAAAGGTGTGAATTTACCTATCCTCCTTTCCTCCCTCCCCCTCAGCTCAACTTTCATTGAGATTTACTTTTGTATGTACACATCAGTGTCGATTGACTAGTTCCAATTTGATATTGAGTACATGTGTTTGTTTCTCCATTCTTGTTATGTTTCACTTAGAAGGATGGTTTACAGTTTTCTCCAAAGACATTAGATCACAATTAAAATTAACTCATAATGGGTAACAATCCCCAAAGAAAAGTTAGAAAGACTTTTATAGATACTGGCCTAGGTAAAGAATTCATGAAGATGACCCCAAAAGCAATCATAGCAACAATAAAAATAAATGGGATCTGATCAAATTAAAAACTAATACATAGCCAAGGACACAGTCAAAAGAACAAATAGAATTCAACCCACAGAATGGGAGAAAATAATTTGCATACTATACATCTGATACAGGGCTGATAACCAGAATCTACAAAGAATTCAAGCAAATCAACAAAGAACATCCAAACGACCCCACTGCATAGTGGGCAAGGGACAGGAATGGAAGCTTTTCAAATGAAAACATACTAATGGCCAACAAACTCATGAAAAAATGCTCAACGTCTCTTTAGGGATGTACAGATGAAACCACAATGAGATATCACCTAACTCCAATGAGAAAGGCTTGGATTAAAAAGGCTTAAACAACACATGCTGGTATAAAAGTGGAGAGAAAAGAATTCTTTTACACTGTTGGTGAGACTGCAAACTAGTGCAACCTCTATGAAAAATTGTATGAAGATACCTTAAAGTTCTTAAACCTACAATCCCACTGCTGGGTATATACCCAAAGGAAAAATGGTCATTTTATAAAAAGGGCACCTGCACTTCTATGTTTATAGCAGCACAGTTCACAGTTGCAAAGGCATGGAAACAACCCAAGTGCTCACCAATACACAAATGGATTAATAAAATGTGGTATATGCATACAGTGGAACTGTGTTTCTAACCAGTAGTAGAAGAAAATGTGAGCAATATTTTTCTGGAGGTGGGGGTGCTGTGGTGATAGGGTATATAGTAATTTGATAAGCCCAGGAAAACAGGGATAGGGAAAACAATAAAATTAATGTTAAACATAATATAAAACAGAAGAAATAAATTAAGTTTATTAGTTATACTGTCAGTAATTGTGAATGTGCACAATTGTCTATTTAAAGATCAAGACTGCCAGAATATCTTAAAAGACACATGTACAACAAAGCTATATATTTATGTGAAATGCAGTTAAAACCAAATCATTTGTTTTAACCTTATTAGTAAAGGTTAAAAATTAATGGATTGGCAAAGCTATTCTAAACAAAAAGAAACATGAGAAAAGGTAGAATCACAGGTTATAAACACTAAACAGAATAAAGAAGCACAATTACAATGATAAAGAAGCAGTTTATAAAGATAGCAGTCGCTAACCTTTATGCGTCAATCAAATTAGCAGCTCAATATATAAATCAAAAACAATGAGAAATCCAAAGACTGCCTGATTTACAAAAATAATAAAGGACTTCATAGAATTATTCTTTTCTTAAAAATGCTTACTCTGGGCTTGTTGGAGTAGAGCACTATGCTTTAACGTTAGTGTATCTAGCATTAAAAGACATGGAGTGAGTGATTTGGTGTGTGTGTGTCTACACGGGGAGATCAGAAGGGCCACTCACAGCTACCACTGCCAGCCCCACATCTGAGAAACTAAATACAGGTGGAGAGGGATAGGGTGCACTTTGGTTTAATCTGGAAGCTCCTTTGAAATAGAAAATTATTGTCTTTTTCTACTAGGCTTAGAAATTTAATGTTTTCTCTTTCTTTGGCCAAAGGTTTCCCTGGATTTACTAATGACATTTCAAAGTATGTGTCTTGGCCAAATGTATCTTTTAACACACACACACACACACACACACACACAGGAAAAGGCTTGATGTATATTTTGTATACCTGAGTACGCTGAGGTTCTCTCATGTTCTTATTGCTTCGAGTTCTCTTTACGAGAACTCTTTACGAGTTCTCATCTGTGGGAACCAGGAGCATAGTCCTAGCTTTCTGTCTTAAAGAGGAAGCTGTTTTACTTTGTTGTCTGTCCAGGGCTAAAACTGCCCATCTTGGATGGGCCATTGCTTGCAAGACTGATGAAAGGGATTTGCTCAGAGATCCTGTATTTGACCCCACATTTCTTTTTCTCCACCTGACATCACAGTTGCCCTCCTCCAGCCATCTTAGTAAATAAACAGCTGTAGCGCCCTCTAATGAAGGATACTTGCAAGGGAGGATGCAAGAAGAAAGGTGTAGATTTCCTGCCAGTTTCCGTAACACTGGCTATTCTCAACCCCTGCTAAGATGGCTCAATTTAATGGTGTTGACTTTACCTCCCAACATCCTCTGTCATTCAGCTATATTTTGAGACTCATGACAATCACTGTATACTTTAGGATAAACAATCGATTATCTTGGTTTAAGATGCCTTTAGGTAGTCAGTTCAAGTAAGACAGAGAAGTGGCTATAGGTCATTCTAGCAGAGGAAGACAAGGGTGCTTTGGAGTGGTATATAACTTTTCCTTAGGGAGTTCGATTGTGAATTCCTGAGGGGACAGGGTGACCTTAACTTGAGAACTAAAATCAGAGCACTTTTCAAATATAAATGTATTCTTCATTGTAGTAGGAGAAAATATTTTCTTAAGAAGGTCCCAGAAAATATAGGACAGGTGGTACTTATTCCCAAAGGAGAGCTGAAATAGGAACTTAGGTAGAAAGTCACACACGTAGAATATGTAAATGGGAGGCAGTTGCCTGGAAGGGGAGCTGAAAACCCTTTAGGATTATGGCTATGGGCAATCCATAATTATAGTTGTAGACTTCCAGTTATGACCTGAGGTGTTTTCCTCCTGAATCATCTTGAATTTACACAGGCAATTGTCCAGGTTGTGGCAAAATTTTACTGTGAATTAAAATTAGATTTTTTTGCTCTTGTGAAAATGAAGAAGATCTTGGTTGTATTCAAAACCAGGTCTTAATGCTGGTAAAATACCATCATCCCCCATAATATGATCCCTCAGTCTCCATACTGTCATCCCTCAGAATCCATATCGTGATCCCTCAGGATCTGTACCGTGATCCCTCAGGGTCTGTACCGTGATCCCTCAGGGTCCACACAGTGATCCCTCAGTGTCCATATCGTGATCCTTCAGTGTCCTCACAGTGATCCCTCAGTGTCTACATAGTGATCCCTTAGTGTCCATACCATGATCTCTCAGTGTCCGTTCTGTGATCCCTGTGTCTACACAGTGATCCCTCAGTGTCCTCACTGTGATGCTTCAGTGTCCGTACCGTGGTCCCTCAGTGTCCACGCAGTGATCCCTCAGTGTCTGTACCATGATCCCTCAGTGTCCACACAGTGATGCCTCAGTGTTCATACCGTGATCCCTCAGGGTCCATACCGTGATCCCTCAGGGTCCGTACCGTGATCCCTCAGTGTCCACACAGTGATCCCTCAGTGTCCATACCGTGATCCCTCAGGGTCCATACCGTGATCCCTCAGTGTCCACACAGTGATCCCTCAGTGTCTACATAGTGATCCCTTAGTGTCCATACTATGATCTCTCAGTGTCCGTACTGTGATCCCTGTGTCTACACAGTGATGCTTCAGTGTCCGTACCGTGGTCCCTCAGTGTCCACGCAGTGATCCCTCAGTGTCTGTACCATGATCCCTCATTGTCCATACCGTGATCTCTCAGTGAACCCTTGGTGTCTGTACTGTGATCTCTCAGTATATAACAATAACATAAGAGAATACACCTCTTGGAATTGTAGAAATGAAATTTGACTGGAGTATTGCAAGTTTAATACAGTTTCTTCTTTTCTTAAATTGTATGTACATTTTTGGGGTACCATCTGTATTTTCTCTTCCTTTTGATTTTCTTATTAACTTTTTTTCTGTAGCTTTATTGTAAAACTAATTTATATAACACATATAATTTATAAAATGAGTGTTAATTGACTGTTATGGGTAAGGTATTAGTGAAGTTTTGGGGGAGTCAGGAGTTATACACGAATATTCAACTATGCAGGAGGTCAGTGATCCTAACCCCTGCATTGTTCAAGGGTCTGCTGTAATTTACCCAAAACAAAATCAGTGAGTGGTGTAGCCAGTATTAAACTCAGCCTGACTTCAGAGCCTGTGTTCTTACAGAAGACACACACATACATACACACATATATATCCCATTGGAATAAGTGGCATGGGGATAAGAACTTTGTCTTAGCCACTGCTATAATCCAGATAAGAAATACTATCTTGCTTTTGTTAGGCATTCAATATATATTTTTGAAAGACTGAATACAGAGTGTAAGCATATTTTAATAAATATAATGGAACATGGGTAGTCTTTATATAATGATAACTTAGTAACATACACTTTATAATTTAGTGATAAACAGCATTGTTTTAGAAAGTTAAACAATCTGTAATCCATCAAACCCTATACTAAGCAATATAATTAGCCCTCATACAAGGATTTAGGCAATTGCTAATCAAAAATATTTGGAGAAAAAAATACAACAATTAAAAAAAACTATTCCTCAAGTGGAAGTGGATCGTCATAAAAGTTTTTATCTCTTCTTCCCATTGAGTAGGGGGAGGAGAAAGAGGAAGGTTTAGTTAGTGTTTCCAGAGTGACAGAAGTGGGAGAGATGGGAGAGGAGGCAGGAGAAATAGGCACACTCTTTGTCACTTACAAAAAACATAATTTCTGTCATTTTCCTTTTTCATTTTTCTAAAAATGTTTATACATGGTATCAATTTTCCTTCCACCATTTGCTTCCGTTTCAGTGCATATATCATAGAGGGTCCATCTTGTAAAAGCAGTGAAAAGCAGTCTTGGAACCCCTCTGCCAGACTGTCTAAGGCCATCTGTCTTCTGACACTGTTTCTTCCACATTGTCTTCCTCATCATCTGGCACTGGTTCAGAAGCTCTCATCCCCATCAAGTCATCTTCATCAATTCTCCTGATGTGGCTTCTGTTAGCTTTTGAATTTTTCCAAGAAATATATCTTACCTTTTTTATGTTTTTTTTTTTTTTGGGAACATCCACAATCTCTTTTATGATTCCCTTTATTGGCTCTGTCATAAATCATGGGATGTCAAATGCAGTATCTGGACACAGTTTTCTTTAGTAGGAATTTATTTTTATTTTTATTTTTTGAGACAGAGTCTCACTTTGTGCCCCTAGGTAGAGTGTTGTGGCATCATAGCTCACAGTTAACTTCAGACCCTTGGACTCAAGCAATTCTCTTGTCTTAGCCTCCCAAATAGCTGGGACTACAATGCCTGGCTATTTTTAGAGATGGGGTCTTGCTCTAGCTCAGGCTGATCTTGAACACAGGAGCTTAGGCAATCCATCTGCCTTGGCCTCCTAGAGTGCTGGGATTGCAGGTGTGAGCCACCGTGCTCAGCCAAGGAATTTGTTATATTATTTCTGACTTGATGACTTCCTTGAATTTTTTCTGTAACACGAATGGACATCTTCAATGGTGTGATCATTTCACACTTCATGATGTGCTTGTTGTTGGAGTTCTTTTCGGTTGTGTTGATGGTCCTTTCTGCAGAGACTTGTGTGTTATGAGCCTTCAAGATCCTTAAGTCTTCCTGACCTGGAGGCTGAATTAGAGATATTTATACGGGCAAGTAGACCACTACATTGCCTTCATTGTTGAACTCATAAGGTTTTGGGTGGTAAAGGGCATTGTTGAATATTTTAAAAAGTAGTCTTTTGTTGGCCAAGTACTTCCTGACTTCAGGGACAAAACACTGTTGGAGGGTTCTCATTGTCTAGGCCTTCTTTTTGGGCGACTAAGAGACAGGCTCATGGGAGTGTTTCTTCCACACTAACAGACACCACATCTGGAGAATTGATGAAGATGACTTGATGGGGATGAGGGCTTCTGAACCAGTGCCAGCAACTTTATTAACAAGGGCAGTCCTCAGCATAAACCTGACTGCTTTTGCCCAGAACAGAGGAGTTAGCCTATCCCTTCCACTTTAAATCTTGATGCTCCTGAATTTCTTTACTAATACATTCTTTTGTCAGTTCTTCAAAATCTGGAATTGAGTGCTTTTGTCTACATTAAAAACTTGTTCAGTCAGATATTCTTTTTCCTCAGTGATTTTCTTAGTGGTGTGTGGGAAATTGTTAGCAGAACCTGCTTCTCCACTTACCCTGAGGTTTTCTAAGCCAAACTTTTCTAAAGTTTTCAAACCATCCTTTGATGGCATTCCAACTTTACATCCTTCCTCTTCCTTTTGCTTTAATTTGTCACATAAAGACTTTACTTTTTCTGGAATCGTATCGGTCTATAGATATGCCTTGTTTTATAGTATGAGTAATGCTATACCCACATATGCTGAATTTTCAATGTGAAATAAAAAGGTCTACAAGGTTTCTGTGCCTACTGGTGTAGCTGCAGAATGGCTTCATAAGTTGCCTTTTCTTTTTTTACAGTATCCTTACTCGACATTCACTTATCTTGAAGTAGTGGGAACTACAGCTGCAGAACTTGGTATATATCAAGCAATTCAACTATTTCTTGTGTCATGACTTTCTCTTCTTTGGGAGAGCACTTCTAGTAGCACTAGTGGCACATTGTGTGAGTCCCATGGTGTTATTCTAGGTTTGTGATATTGCACTAAACATGGTGAAAAATAAGGGAGAGCAGTGAGATACCACTTTTTATTGAGATACAGAACATACTGGGGAGACCAATTGCTCATGGCTCAAGAGGAGATGATTAGCGTCATACGTGTTTTAAGTGGATACTCGCAACACTTTGGCTCACTCCAATAGCAATAGGAGGGGGCTGCAAACTCTTTGCAGTAGGACAGTATGCACTGCGGTTAGTTTTATGTAATTATGATTTCAAACTCATCTTTATTTTTGTTTACATTTCCTCTCAGCTATGAATGGTGCCATGTATGGTGTTTGCAAGTTTTGATTAATGTTAATATTTATTATAGATTTGTGTATATTTTATGGCAGTAAATGATAAAATAGGCTTAGTTTACATATGGTTTATGCATCCATGACATGCCTAAATTTTTCTTCATTTTTTCAATATTTCTAGGCCATACGAGATTTTTCAAATTGCTGCAAGTCTTCAAAAAGATTGTCCATTATATTTGTTGGAAAAAAATGCCTGTGTGTGGTTCCTCAGAGTTCAAACCTGTGTTGTTCAAGGGTCACCTGTACTTAGAAACTTCAATTATACGTAGTCTCCCTGTTCCTCCACTTTTCATCTGAAATGTAATCAGTTCAGTAGGATTGTCGTCAGGATTAAATGAGTTACACCTGTCGAGTGCTTAGAGCTGTACTTGACACAAAGTAAGCTTAATAAATATAATATCTTTACCTGCCACACATTCAGATACTATATAGGGTGGTCATAAAGTTTTAAATTGCACATGAACTTTATGGCCACCCCATATATGAGTTGAACTTGGTCATATTAATGTACATGTATGTGTTTATTTTGTAATCTCAGTCCATGTACGTTTCCTTCTAGGATTTGAAAATAATTTGAGCTGAGAAGTGTTACTCCTATGTGTACTTCTATTTTTATAAAGACGTATTAACAGATAGCTATCTACTTGCTCTGCCATTATTTTTAAGTCTATTAATTAGTTTGTTGAATTACCCAGCTCAGCTCTTCTATTTAAAAATGAAGAGTAAACAGTTTTGAATGCTAGTTCAGCATGCTCTGACAAAGTATGATGTATACTGAAGTATGATGAATAAAATTCATCATTAGCATTAAGATGACTTTTGAGGTTGTAATCACTTATTTTTCTCCTCCAGTGTATGAAATAGTCTTTCTGAGGCAAGTTCATTGCAATATTTTGTAGATACCATCTGTGTATGATGGTCATAGTTCAACTTGAGATAAATCATTTAGTTAAATCACTTTTTCTCTAACAATTTTGGTTTCCCATTTATTCTCACCCATTATCTGAGGTTCTTATCAAGTTTCTCTCAGTAGTATAATGGCCTTATATATTAAATTATAAAGTAATTTTCTAAGCTAGAATTGTATAGAATTACTTATGTGTCAGCCTACATGAAGATAAATCTGAGTATTTGTGAATAGCCAAATGAGCAGTACCCAAATTCAGAGAAACATTTAAGGCCATTGAAAGCCAAACCAGTTTGGGAAATGAGTGGTAATAATTTAGACTCTGGCAAACTCTGACTTGATGCAGTGAAACCAAATAAAAGAGCTTATTTTAAAATAACTGTGAATAATAAATGATTCACAAACTGTCCTTATGTGACCACATGGGTGGGTAATGCAGTAGAAAGTAGCTCTGTATTGGGTTACTCTTTTGGAGATTTCGGAATCATGTGTTTGGAGGTGAGGTCAGGGGTTTTCATGTCTCTGTTGTACTTCCCAGTTTTTCCCATGTTAAAAATGGAGATAGTAATGCCTCCCTCACAGAAGACAGCAAAGCTTAGTATATAAAAATTGCCGTGCTAAAGTTATCTTTAAAATTCTTTTCCTACTTTCTTAAAGGCTTTAGGTCCATTGAATTAATATAATAGTGGCTGGATTTTGCACTGGGACTGAAATGTATAGGACTAGATTTTATACTGGATGTCTGTAAGAGTTGCATGTTTATGAGTACCTTATTTTTTTCCTTTTAAAAGGATATGTAATAACATTCATTAGAGGAAATCTGGCTGATTTTTAGAAATTCATTTTGCCGGTGTGTCTGCAGCCTTGCACCTCATTGAGAATATGCCCAGCAGAAGAGCTAAGTTGCTAGGGCTTCAGGGCTCAGGGCAGCCCTGACTGGTATTTGTTTCATTAAGCTTAGGCAAGCTATCCAATTATTTAATGCAAATAAGAAAAGTTTACACTAAACTCCTACTTCTTTGCTTAAAACTCCAGAGAATTTAAATGAGGAGAGATATGTATTTAAAAGAAGGAAATTTAAATGAAACTTAAATCAGGGGCTTAATGTAGAATATATTAGACCATGAGATCTGACATAATAAGTGGGAAATGCCAACAAATAAAGAAAGGAATGTATTTGCTAGGATACTTGGTATGTTCAGTTTTGTTTTGAGTTAATTCTTAGATCTTTGGAAACCCAAGTTAATAACGAAAGACTTACCTTATCTCATGCCTACCTCACCTTAGATGTAAAGTGGTGGCTTTCATCACCAAGGAGAGCTTCATTCTGCTCCCTTGTGAAGTGTTTCCAGAACAACACGGCTTCTGGTTTTATAGCTCTACCCCTGGGACAGTAGCATTCAGAAAAGCCGTGAAGGCAAAGTCATCTTTTTCAGCCCCCAAAGAGAGAAAAATTGGTTGAACACATGGACATTTACCTTTCATAGATGGCCACTGAATAGAATGGTTCAATGGGGTATAAACCGAGGGAACTAGAGACCATCTCCAGAAAGAATTGGGAACTTCTGAAAATATAAGTAGTTTTTCTTTGCAAAGTGGTATAGCTCATTACATACTTTACATGAATCAGAGAAAGAGGAAACTTATTAGAAGAACATATTGCTATATAGGAATTTTAGGGGGTGAAGGTTGGGGATGTAGGGAATAAGACAATTTAGAAATTTCTAATTTGTTACTTTTGTTCTAAAAGGTACTAGATCAAAAACAAACCAAAAGCACCTCAGTTAGCACACTATTTATCTGAAAGTCTGTCCTCAAATAATTTGAAAGTGAGCAAAAATCTTTGCAGAGGCAATGTCAAGTTTCAGGGAGCCTTCTAAGGCTGACACGCGGCTCTAACTGAAGGAAGTCCTTTCTCGGTGCTTCTGGGCCTGCCGATGTTTCTGTATGACACTCTGTCCTTCCTCATGTTACGCAGTTAATGTCTCATAGATATCAAGTCAAACACTAGTCCTCAGCCTGAGTAAAAGCGAGGCCCCATCTCTACACAAAATAAAAAAACTGAGGCAAGTGGATTGCTTGAGTCCCAGAGTTTGAGGTTCTTGGGAGCTATGACGCCACGGCACTCTACCCAGGGTGACAACTTGAGACTCAGTCTTAAAGGAAAAATACTAGTCCTATCCATGAAGTGTCCTGGCAACCTCATTTAAAAAAAATAACACATCTAGCATTTATAATTAAGCTTCATTGGGAGGTGGGGTGGGACTGTGTCTCTTGCACACTATTTTATTCTCAATCATCAGAGTAGTGCCCAAATAATTTGGAAATTGGGAATCCTGTTTACTCTTACATAGTGTCCAGTTTTGTTAAATACAGTAGTAGGAAATCTCAGGATCAGACTCGAAATATAAATGCCCAATGAGTAGAAATTATAACATAAAGTCTAAAATTTGGAGATGATACTCTGTTTCATTTATCCCTTGCCACCACCTTTAAAAGAATTTCTATGGAATGAGAAACAATGAGTGAAAAGTGTGGTTTATTGATAATAATCTTAAGGTCTCTTGCAGCTAAACATAGTTCAGCCTTCAAATTTTAAAGCTGAGAAAGTCAAGGTTTATTAGATTGTATAGTTCAGGTGCTGAAGGAAATGAGAGTTTGTTCTGGGTCCTGTGTCCAAACTCTCTGAAAGTACAAGATTTTGTTTCTTAAACGGTCACTACATAGACCTTAATTTTTTTGTTTAAGCATACATTCCTTTAAAATTAATCAGTTAAGAATTTGTGCAGTTCTGTTTGTAAGGATAAGTGAAAGTATAAGAACTTATTAAGAAAGGAAAATAATTTTCATTTTGGTGAGTTTGTACCACAGTCAATCTGTCTAAATCCAACAGTCAAATACGGTTGGGTATTGATGTTCCAGAGGTTCTGGATGTTGTGGTACCGTGTGTAGGTTCTCTAGCGTAGTCCAGAATTATATCACGTATGCGCTACATAGAACATGGTGGCTTGGCCCTTGTAGGGTTCAACTCTTCTAATTTTTTCTTATATTCCTCAGTCTTCCATTTTTTGTAGTATATTTTTCATTGTTTTTCCCTGTGGTTGGAAATATGCCATTCATTCACTCACTCATTCATTCATACTTGCATACAAAAGCATTCAACAAGTTTTTGCTGATTGCTTACTATACCATGTGGCAGGCACTGTTCTAAATGCTGAGGATATAGCCGTGAGCAAATGTAGCCCAAGTCCTTGTCCTTACGGAGCAAGTGGGAAAGAAAGAAAGAAGCGTATGGAAGGTTAAGGTGCTTGAGACAGAAGAATCAGTTCTCAATTTTAAAAGTCCTTGAAGGTAATTTGAAAAATAAAGCAGAACTTCTTCTAATGCTATTTTCTATTGGTAGAAAATCGGAAAAGAAGATAGAAAAGACAAAACTGTTTAGGTGGTCACTGTCTATACAGTAAATTTGGAGGATTTTCTTCTTTTTGGAAAATCTCTGCTTTCTCTGTGTCCGTGACCCCATTGGGGGTACTGATATTATTACCACTAGTTACCTAATGTCTGTTACCTGCTTATTATCTTACAGGCATAGTATTAAGTGCTTTGTTTATGTAGAATCCTATAAGGTATGCATTACCTCAATTCATTTTACCCATGGGAGTAATGGGACTCAGGGAGATGAATGACTTATTTAGAGAGTAAGCAGAGAGCCTTGATTTGGACCCAGGAGTTTGTAACGCAGTTTGTGCATCTCCGTCTCTACCAGCAATGGCTCAACAGCCCCTATTTTTATTATACCATTCAGGGTTTTTGTGCTCATATATTTGCTTCTTTTTCATTAACTTGCCAAAACTTTATGACCCTATATTTCTTAAAGTTGAACCACTTATAACTCCATTTGTAATTAAAATTTACGCCATCCGCAAGTAAACTCAAATGGAAAAAAAAAAAATGGAGTCACTGTTAAAATAGCAGTACTTTGAAATGTCATGTACCAGGCTGGGTAATGTGGCCCATGCCTGTAATCCCAGCACTTTGGGAGGCTGAGGTGGGAGGAGCACTTGAAGCCAGGATTGAGCCTGAGTACCAAGAAGACCCTGTCTCTACAAAAAAAAAAAAAAAAAAAAATTGAAACATTAGCTAGGCATGGTGTCATGTGCCTGTATTCCCGGTTGCTTGGGAGGCTGAGGCAGGAGCATTGCTGGCGCCTAGGAGTTTCATTGCGGCGAGCTGTGATGACACCACTGCACTCTGGCCTGAGTGACGGAGGGAGACTCTGTCTCAAAAGAAAAAATTTGATACACCAAATATAGATATGATAAAATCTAGTTGTACGCGTTCATTTTATATTTATGAACTCATAATGTCATTTTAATAAAGGTTTTGTGTATGAATGCAAAGTGCCCGGCATAGTGCTTGGCACATAGTGTGTGGTCTGTAAGCAGCAGTAATTTTGTTATTTTATTATACTTTTCACCTCATGTGTCATATTTTACTTAGGGAATTTTTTTTGCTCTACGGTAAGATGCCCATAAACATGCTTCCAATGCCTGGTTTTGTGATCTGACCTCGGCAGTTGTCAGTGCAGTGTTCTTCAGTGGACCACTGTGTTGTTGGTATTCCTTTCCTTTTGTTTATTGCTGGGATTTATTTCGATAAAAGTATACTCTGATAACTGAGGGCGATGGCTCTCAAACTGTAGCCTGCATCAGATTCTCATACAGGGCTTATTAAAAGACAGTTTGCTAGACACTGCTCACAGGTTTCCTTATTTGGCGAGTCTGGGGTGGGGCTCAAAAACCTGCATTTCTAACAAGTTCTCAGATCATGCCACTGCTGCCGGGTGGGTGGGCCATACTTTTAGAACTGCTGTTCTTAGGGAACTGGCATGGCTCCTAATTATTACTGGTCTCTTACCGCTATACGTATGGCATCTGGTGGGACTAATGTATTGATATGATTGGTACATTAAGAAATAGTAAATTTATTATATAGGTTGTCACCTAGCTAAAAACATTGAACTTACATACAACTAGCACTTACAGAGGCTATTACAGTAAGTCTCCAAGTTACAAGCATCTCACTTACATATGACTTTCACTTACAAACAGGATCCATTATAAGTAATAGGTAAATGTACCTGTTGCAACTTGCATACACATTCAACTTAAGAACAAACTTACAGAACCTATCTCGTTCGTAACCTGGGTACTGCCTGTATCGTCCTTATGAAATTTAGAAACATTTGTTCGTATAAGCACCATTGTATTTATTGTTCAGGATGTTTTCTAAAGGTTACTTTTACATTTGAGAATTTTGAAGCACAGATTTTAATTTGTTTATTCTTTTTTATTCAAGGCACAAAACCAGGCAGGTGTAATTTTGGGGGGAAAAGCATTATAACTTTGGAATATATTTTACAAGGTGATATTATCTGTTATGATTGATTTCTGGAATTCTAGAATATCCAGATGATAAGGCAATTTAAAAACAGCAACAAAATTTTTATATTCTTTAGTTCTTTTCAAGAATCTTTTTAAAATTAAAATTTGGTAGGCTATTACTGAGTCTAATTTTATGCTCATCATTTAGACTTACAAAGTAAATTTCACTCAGAATTTCACTTATACACATAACAGTTCTACCCTTTCCTTTGTAAAGCATAGCTTATCCCTTCAGGGATATGATAGTATAGTGGGGTTATTCTCTCAAAGAAGAAAAGGCAATCAGAAAATCTTTGTCCCTGAGGTTAGATTGAAATGTTCTCTCATTCGGTGATTACAGAATGCCTTTGTGTGCCCAGCACAATGGCAAAAATTGGTGCCAAAGTAATTTATTGTGTCCAGTGAGGGGTTTTAGTGATGTGCACCTTAACATGATCTAATTGTGTGATGAGGCACCTGATAAACCCAATGCAATCTTAGGCTTCATTAACAGAATTAGCATTATGTGCAGATACAGTGAGGGAAGGCTCTGCTGTCTACTTTATTAGACCATGTGTGGAGTGTGGAGGTTTAATGTGGAGCTTAGGGACAAATTGGAGTCATTCTGGAAGTAAGGAGCCCTGCAAGGATTGTCGGAAAATGGGGACAACCAATGGGGTGGACCGATATCTTCATGGTGTTCCTAGTTCTCGGACATCTCGTGTTCCCTGCTGCAATGTAAGACCCACGAGGACAGGGACCTGTCTTGCGTACCATTATGTCCTCAATGCCTAGCACTCTTGCCCAGGCTGGAGTACAGTGACACAATCATAGCTCCCTATCTCCTCAAATTCCATGGCTTGAATAATCCTTCCTCCTCAGCCTCCTGAGTACGTGGGACTATAGGCATGTGCAATCATGCCTGGCTAATTAAAAAAAAATTTTTTTTTTTTTGATAGAATCAGAGCCCTGCTAAATTGCCCAGGCTGGTCTCAAACTCCTGATCTCAAGGGATCTTCCTGCCTTCTGCCTTGGCCTCCCCTTTGGGAGGGGCTTACAGGCCTTAGCCACTGCTTCTGGCCTGTTCCATAAAGAGCTGAGGTCAGTCAGTTTTGAGGGGAAGATGATGGTTGTCTTCAAATACTTGTCATGTAGATGACTTCTTTATTAGCGTTATTTACTTAAATTTCCAGAGGATGGAAGGAGAATACCAGGTAATATTTTGCTGGACAGATTTCGGTTTTACATAAGAATGTTGTAAAACTTAGATGTTTAGGAGCCAGCTTCATAAGTTTCTTCATGTATTTGAATTGTCTTTATTGTGTACAAAATTTTAAGTCCTTGAGAGGCTGTGTGGGGATTTACTTCTATACCTGCCTTTGATAGATCATGCACTAAGATGAGTACAGCTGTTGACTCTTTTGGCTATGGGTTTCTATCTTTTTATTTAGTTATTTCATTTAACACAAAAATAATACCAACTAATAAAATATTTTTTCTAAATTACACCTTTTTTGCTATTTCAGACTAAAGCAAAGCAAAGATCTGGACCGAGAGAGGGCCGCTGCCAATGAGCAGTTAACCAGGGCCATCCTTCACGAGAGGATATGGAGTGAGGAGGAGCGTGCCAAGGCAAAGCACCTGGTGAGTGTTGGAGAGCTGGTGGAAACTCGTCTACAGGGAGATCCCCCATGGGTGGGAAGAGCTAAGCACGCTGTGCCAACTTTTAGTGTTAATAATAGTCATGCTCTTTTTGCTTAGATTTTCTTGGTTTTTACTTCTGACAATTCGAAATGTAGCTGGCAATTTAAGGTTAGCCAGCAAGGTGGCTCATGCTGGTAACTGCAGCACTTTGGGAGGCCAAGGCCCAGCCAGAGTTGAAGACCAGCCTGGGCAAAATAGCAATACCTCTCTCTTAAAAAAAGAAAAGTGAATTAGCTAGGCCTGAGAGGCCAAGGTGGGAGGATCACTTGAGGCCAGGAATTCAAGGTTACTGTGAGGTCTGATTGCTGCCACTGAACTCTAGCCTGGGGGACAGAGTGAGACTCTGGTGTTAGGCATACACATTCATCATCAAGGGCTTTAAGGCAGGTATCTTCATAAATATTGAAGTAAAGGCCTTCATACAGGCACATCCACATGTATCATGCCTGAAAAATTATTGTCTGTTTACTTTTTCCTCCCCTGTTTTTGGTTGTACCATTTTTGAACCTTCTGGGGCCAGCAGCCTAAACTTCTTTCTTTTCCTGCTGGTGACTCCAGCAAAGGTGAGTAAGGTTTGTTCAAGTATTATCTGGTCTATAATAGGAAAGAGAAAATACAGAACAAGGGAGAACAAGTAAATTTTTTAAAGAAAATACTTTCTAATTTTTTAAAAGGTTATATAGACATACTGTTTTTTTTTTTTTAAATGATTAGTAATAAAAAAGAAAATAAAACACACTCATAAATCAGTCTATCTGAAATAACCATGGTCTACTCTGGTATGTGACTGTTGAAGTCACATCTTACCCCCCCAGTGGTAAGACAGAATTTATTTACAGAAAAGAATACAGAAAACACTAAAGCTCCTGGTAGAGAGAGAGAACTCAAGTGGGAAGATGTACAGTAGTTTTTAATGGCTGAATAATAACCTGTCTTCTATATACGATGTTATTTATTGAATGATTTCCTTTTGTTAGATAAAAGTGGAGCTGCTCTGGGTGAAACCTGGAGTCCTGGCTGCTCTGTGCCCATGTATGTTTTCCTTGAAACCCAGATATACGTTCTCAGAACCCTTAGTCCTTACTGTAACCCAGTTAGGGACTCAGTGGGCAGGGAGAGTAGACCCTATAACACTTCATAGAAAAGGGTTGGTTTCTGATCTCTCTCATTCTTTACCTGGGCCATTTTGTTGAGAGGCCCACCTATTGCCAGATGCAAAATGAGAAAATGAAAGGTAGTTCCTGTACAATGAACCCATTTCTTCAGGGACTAAGCCAGGGTCCAGGCTGCATGGATAGGTGAAGAAAGAATTGTCAATGGGCTAAGTTGCAGTGGCCTTGAGAACAGCACACACGTTAAGTGTCAGTAGAAGAATAAGAGTCGGAAGGAAAGTCAGTCATTATGAATGGGGAATGATTTCAGAATTAAAGACAGTAAACGCTGACTAACGCAATTGGTGATTACGTCTGTTGTATTTCTACGCTGAAGGGTTTTTTGAGGAAGTTAAAGACGTGTAAGGCCATTGGGCTGGCTGAAGGGTCATTTTCATGCATGTTAAAGTTTTGCAGTCTGAAGACTGAGCATGGAGAAGGTTTGAGGAAGGTGAGAGAGCAAATTCTTAGTTTCCAGAGAGCAGAAGAATTCGTGGTTGGCACTTGTCCCCTAGCTTTTGAACTTTTGCATCTTATCCTTGATGCCTTCTTTTCTTTCTCCCTTTCTTCCCCTGAATTTGGCCAAATTGTTTTGTTCTCTTAGTCCATGGAGATCATAAGAAAAGGGTTGGTTTCTGAAATGTACAGTAGTTTTTAGTGGCTGAAATAATTACCATTCATAATGAAAAAATTCATTAAATACCACGCCCCTACCCCCAAAATAGAAAGAGGAGAGTTTTCACACACACAAGAATGTGACAGTATAAAAAGGTTTGTTACCCAACAGTAACTGAATTATTTTGCAGGGTGGTGTGGTTGGAGGAGCATCTCTTTACCATTTTTGCTGTGTTGTCTGCCTTCATTTTTTGTTGAGCTGGTTAAGCGTAAGAAGCTGGCATTGTACATTCTGTTTTTTTGCTCTCTTCCTTACTGATTCTGGGGTTGTGTGGTATAGAGGACAAATTACAGCACTCAGAACTCCTGAATGTCAGCATCTATCATAATATTGGCCAAACAGAACCCTCAAAACACTTAGGGGATGAAAATAGAATTTCTACAGGGGATAATAGCTGACTCAGAGGGTCCCTTCATGCGTTGAGTGTTCTCTGCTGTCTGAGTGGTGGCCACTTAGGGCAATTTAAGTCCTGGATAATAGCAAGGTGGCTACTTATGGCAACTTAGGTCTGGATAATTCCCAATTTATTTGCCAAATTTATTTCTTTATTGTTATTTATTATTATAAAAGATATACATATTCATTGGATAAAGATCAGAAAATAAATACAAAAATATTAAAATCTCTCAAAGTATGAGTATACAAAGATAATTGCTGTTAACATTCTTGCTCATAGTTTTTTTTGTTTGTTTGTTTTGTTTTTTTTTTGAGACAGAGCCTCAAGCTGTCACCCTGGATGGAGAGCTGTGGCATCACAGCTCACAGCAACCTCCAATTCCTGGGCTCAAGCGAGTCTCCTGCCTTCGCCTCCCAAGTAGCTGGGACTACAGGCGCCTGCCACAACTCCTGGCCATTTTTTGGTTGCAGCTATCATTGTTGTTTGG
>CAUYON010131663.1:0-12244 GCA_963573935.1 Arctocebus calabarensis
TCTACTGAGGGTGACATAATGAGAATATGTCTCAAAACAAACAAACAAACAAAAAAACATAAATTTATTTTTTACAGTCGTAAGGCAAAGATAAGTTACCTGCAGGATTGGTGTCTGGTGAGGGGCTGCTCTGTGCTTCCAAAATGGCACCTTGCTGCTCCTCTCTCTAGAGGAGAGAAATGCTACATCTTTGCCAGGTAGAAGGGATGGAAGGAGCAGCAACCTGTTTCTATATGCTGCTTTTTTTTTTTTTTTTTTTTTTTTGGAGACCCTCGATAGAGTGCTGTAGCATCACAGCTCACAGCAACCTCCCATTCCTGGGCTCAAGCGAGTCTCCTGCCTCCGCCTCCCAAGTAGCAGGCACTACAGGCGCCCACCACAACACCCGGCTATATTTTGGTTGCAACCACCATTGTTGTTTGGTGGGCCCAGGCTGGATTCGAACCATCAGTTCAGCTGTATGTGGCTGGTGCCTTAGCCCGTTGAGCCACAGGCACCAAGCCTCTATATACTTCTTAAAAGACTCTAAAGCCCTGAATGCTGCCAATGAGGTCTTAAGTTTGCTCTCCTGCCTCCGGACAGGCTGTGGTATGGGGAGTGAGCACATGTCACCTGTCCTGTCTCAGTCTGCTCCCCTCTGTAATGGGACTGCACTTTCTAGAACAATAGAATCTTCCCACTGCCCATGTTGCTCTTCCAAAGTGGACTGCATTATAGGCAGAGAATAAGACCAGCTCTCAATCTGCTAAGCCTCGATGCCTCTCAAGGACAGCATCCTACAAATAGGAGCCCTTGATAAGCTACACTGGAGAGAGCCACTTCAGACCCCAGGACCTTCTTTGGCAGTGTGTATGGTGTGATCATTCCCATCTTTCTCTGGGACGAGAGACCCTGTCTTACCAGGCTGAGTCAGGGACCCCCTAGGCCGGCACCCCACCTTGCCGAGGCTGCTCTGTGGTTACTATCACTCTCTGGTCTCACCAGCTGACCCTGAGCTCCTCAGGCCCCAGCACATGCTGGAAGGTCTGGCACATAAATATATGTAGACAATTGAATACATGGAAGAAAAGCATCCCAAGTGCATGGCCAAGGGTGTGTGTGCTTAATCAAACCCCAAACCCAAATACTAACTCCTTAGTCAAATTTGTTTTTGTTTTTGAGACAGAGTGTCCGTATGTCACCCTGGGTAGAGTGCTATGGCATCATAGCTCACGGCAACCTCAAACTCTTGGGCTTAAGTGATTCTCTTGCCTCAGCTTCCCAAGTAGCTGGGACTACGATTAGTGAATTTTTTTTAAATGAAACAATTGAAGTGTTGACCTGTTATCTTCCTCTTTTCCTTGGAAAGCCATGGAGGTAGGAGCTGAGGGAGGTGACAGGGTAAGCAGGGAAGGGGAGAGCTGCGGGGGGTGAGCAGGAAAGAGAGCTGGAGGGTCAAGGCTGGCCCCTTCTTCCCCAGGCTGGGTGTGCTTAGGCCAGGAGTGTGCCTAGGTCTGGCTTCACCCCCATTTGGCAATGGGGATTGCTCCAGACTGAGCAGCACCCCCTCACTTCCTCCTAGTCTTCCCGCCCCTCGGCCTTCGCCCACACCCACACCCTCCCTCCTTTAGACCTGTTTACCTGGTGAGCTTCAGGGTGTTCACCTGGCAGCCTTGCTGGCCTTGGGAGAGGGGTAAGAGGATGGGGAGCTGTTTGTTTCTGCTGTAAATGAGAAGTGTAGGTTCTGGGGGAGCTAATGATGAATGGCTGGAGAAGGGAGCCCCCATGTTCACTTTATAAAGCGCACAGGGATGCTTATTGCCCAGGCGGTGAGACCTGGGCTCCTCCAGGGCAAAGTCCACGACCCATTTATGGGTCCAGGGACAGAACCTGGCATTTTGGTGGAGGAAGGATGGAGGAGACTTGGGAAGTAGTTACTAAATAAAAAAAATGAGGGAGCCATGTTATATACACCTGTGGAGACCACAGAGCAAGAATACCAAAGTCAGGCAGACAGCCCGGGTTCAAATCTTTCCTTCCTCTTTCAGGTACTAGATGTGTTGCCTAAAATATTCTTAGCCTTGGGTTCCTCAACAAAAAAATGGAAGCCAAAAAAATCCTACCTTGTTGATGGGTTTTACATGGAATGTTTGTAGAGCATGTGGCATGTAATAGGCTTAATAGAGGTTCACTATTATTAGTAGCATTGCTTATTAATTCAATAAATATCCATCAAGCACCTACCTTGTGCATGATACTTTCTAGGCACTGAACAAAATATATCAAGGCCCCTCCATTCTGGCAGGGAAGAGGGACAATAAACACACCCAAAGGGTAAGTGAAGTAGCATTTTGGAACATGATAAAAGTTATAGGAAAAAAAGAAAAGGTGGGGCTCCATGGCTCCTGCCTGTAATCCTAACACTCTGGGAGGCCAAGGTGGGTAGATCTTCTGATTTCAGGAGTTTGAGACCAGCCTGAGCAAGAATGAGACCCCATGTCTATTAAAAATAGAAAAACTAGGCTCGGCGCCTGTGGCTCAATGGGCTAAGGCACCAGCCACGTACACCTAAGCTGGCAGGTTCGAATCCAGCCCAGGCCCGCCCACCAACAATGACGGCTGTAACCAAAAAATGGCTGGGTATTGTGGCGGGCGCCTGTAGTCCCAGCTACTTGGGAGGCAGAGGCAAGAGACTCCCTTGAGCCCAGGAATTGGAGGTTGCTGTGAGCTGTGATACCACAGCACTCTATCCAGGGTGACAGCTTGAATTTCTGTCTAAAAAAAAAAAAAAAAAAAAGAAAAGAAAAACTAGGCTCGGCGCCTGTGGCTCAACGGGCTAAGGCACCAGCCATGTACACCTGAGTTGGCGAGTTCGAATCCAGCCCGGGCCTGCCAAACAATGATGACAGCTGCAACTAAAAAATGGCCGGGTGTTGTGGCGGGCGCCTGTAGTCCCAGCTACTTGGGAGGCGGAGGCAAGAGACTCACTTGAGCCCAGGAATTGGAGGTTGCTGCGAGCTGTGATGCCACAGCATTCTATCCAGGGTGACAGCTTGAGGCTCTGTCTCAAAAAAAAAAAAAAAATAGAAAAACTAGCTGAGTGTTGTGACAGGAGCCTATAGTCCCAGCTACTTGAGAAGCTGAGGTAAGAGGATCACTTGAGCCCAAGAGACAGATTGCTGTGAGTTATGATGACACCATGGCACTCTACCAAGCTTGATGGAGTGGGCCTCTATTTCCAATAAAAAAAAAAAAGAATAGAATGGGGCAGAGGGTGAGAAATGATCAGGATGATTTGCATTGTCATTTTATTATATATATATTTAATTTTATCTATTTATCTTCTTTTTTTTCTTTTTCTCAAAACAGAGTCTCACTCTGTTGCCCGGGATAGAGTGCCACTGGGTCATCATAGCTCATAGTAACCTCCAGTTTTTAGGCTCAGACAATCCTCTTTTAATCCTTTTTTAATTTGAACTTAGTCTTTTAAATAACTGGGATTCCTGGTGTCTGTCACAATACCCTGCTAGTTTTTTTTTTTTTTTTGAGACAGAGCCTCAAGCTGTCACCCTGGATAGAGTGCGGTGGCATCACAGCTCATAGCAACCTCCAATTCCTGGGTTCAAGTGAGTCTCCTGACTCTGCCTCCCAAGTAGCTGGGATTATAGGCATCTGCCACACCACCTAGCTATTTTTTGGTTGTAGTTGTCATTGTTGTCTGGCAGGCCTAGGCTGGATTTGAACTCGCCAGGTCTGGTGTATGTGGCTGGAGCCCTAGCTGCTGAGCTATAGGCACCGTTCCTGGACTATTTTTTTTTTTTTTGAGACAGAGCCTCAAGCTGTCACCCTGGATAGAGTGCTGTAGCGTCATAGCTCACAGCAACCTTCAACTCCTGGGCTCAAGCGAGTCTCCTGCCTCTGCCTCCCAAGTAGCTGGGACTACAGGCGCCCGCAACAATGCCCGGCCATTTTTTTTGGTTGCAGCCGTCATTGTTGTTTGGCGGGCCCAGGCTGGATTTGAACCCACCAGCTCAGGTGTACGTGGCTGGCGCCTTAGCTGGTTGAGACACAGGCACAGAGCCGCTGAACTATTATTATTATTTTTTTGAACTATTATTTTAAATAGGGTGATCGTGGGCGGCACCTGTGGCTCAATGGGTAGGGCACTGGCCCCATATAACAAGGGTGGTGGGTTCGAACTCTGCTCCAGCCAAACTGCAACAAAAAACAGCTGGGCAGGCTCGGCGCCTGTGGCTCAGCGGGCTAAGGTGCCAGCCACGTACACCTGAGCTGGTGGGTTCGAATCCAGCCCGGGCCCACCAAACAACAATGACGGCTGCAATAAAAAAAAAAAAAAAAAATGGCCGAGCGTTGTGGCGGGCGCCTGTAGTCCCAGCTACTTGGGAGGCGGAGACAAGAGACTCGCTTGAGCCCAGGAATTGGAGGTTGCTGTGAGCTGTAATGCCACGGCACTCTATCCAGGGTGACTGCTTGAGGCTCTTTCTCAAAAAAAAGAACAAAAACAAACAAAAAAAAACAACAGTTGGGCGTTGTGATGGGCACCGGTAGTCCCAGCTACTTGAGAAGCTGAGGCAAGAGAATTGCCTAAGCCTAGGGGTTGGAGCTTGCTGGGGGCTGTGATGCCACAGCAATCTACCAAGGGTCATAAAGTGAGACTTTGTCTCTAAAAAATAAAATAAAACAAATATGGGCAGCGCCTGTGGCTCAGTGGGTAGGGCGCCAGCACCATATACCAAGGATGGCGGGTTCAAACTCGGCCCTGGCCAAACTGCAACAACAAAATAGCCAGGTGTTGTGGTGGGTGCCTATAGTCCCAGCTACTCAGGAGGCTGAGGAGGAGAATCGCCTGAGCCCAGGAGTTGAAGGTTGCTGTGACACCACTGCACTCTACCAAGAGCAATAAAGTGAGACTCTGTCTCTACAAAATAAATAAATAAATAAAATAGGGTGGTCCTAGAGGTCTCATTGAGAAAAGACTGAATACGATTGGAGAGGAAAGAGCTAGATGATGTGCCAGCAGCTCAGAGAAGAGCATTTACACAGAATGAAGTAGCTGGTGCAAATTTCCCCAGGTTACACGCACCTGGGTGGTTGGAGTAAGTTAGCCAGGGAGACTGACAAGAGATGAAGTCAGAGGTCAGGTGGCCAGATCATCAGGGCATCTGTGGCCTTTGTGAGCTTGGCTTTTAATCCAAATGAAGAGGAGTTTCTGCAGGGTTTTGAACAGAGGTGTGACACTGTATTCCAGTGTATTTTTTGTTTTTTTAGAGGCAAAGTCTCACTTTGTTGTCCTCTGTAGAGTGATGTTGTGTCACAGCTCACAGCAACCTCTAGCTCTTGGGCCTCAGCCTCCCGAGTAGCTGGGACTACAGGCGCCCGGCACAACACCCAGCTATTTTTTGTTGCAGTTTGGCTGGGGCTGGGTTCTAACCTGCCACCCTCAGTATATGGGGCCAGGCCCTACTCACTGAGCCACAGGCGCTATCCGATCCAATGTATTTTTTTTTTTTTGAGACAGAGCCTCAAGCTATTGCCCTGTGTAGAGTACTGTGGCATCACAGCTCATGGCAACCTCCAACTCCTGGGCTCAAGCGATTCTCCTGCCTTCGCCTCCCAAGTAGCTGGGACTATAGGCGCCTGACACAACGCCCAGCTATTTTTTGTTAGCTTGGCCGGGGCTGAATTTGAACCCATCACCCTTGGTATATGGGGCTGGTGCCCTACTCACTGAGCCACAGTTGCCGCCCAGGTGGATGAATCTTGAAAAGAGAACATTATGCTATGTGGAACTAACACCACATATCGTATGATCCCATTCTACCAGGACAGAAAGCAGATAAAATGTCTCTAGGGGCTGGGGGGAAGAGAGAATGAGGAGTATTTTTTTTTTTTGTAGAGACAGAGTCTCACTTTATCACCCACCTTAGAGTGCCATGGCATCACACAGCTCACAGCAACCTCCAACTCCTGGGCTTAGGCAATTCCCTTTCCTCAGCCTCCTGAGTAGCTGGGACTACAGGTGCCCGCCACAATGCCCAGCTATTTTTTTTTTTTGAGACAGAGCCTCAAGCTGTCATCCTGGATAGAGTGCTGTGACATCACAGCTCACAGCAACCTCCAACTCCTGGGCTCAAGTGAGTCTCTTGTCTCCGCCTCCCAAGTAGCTGGGACTACAGGCGCCCACCACAACGCCCAGCCATTTTTTGGTTGCAGCCGTGATTGTTGTTTGGTGGGCCCGGGCTGGATTCGAACCCACCAACTCAGGTGTATGTGGCTGGCGCCTTAGACCGATGAGCCACAGGTGCCAAGCCAACACTCAGCTATTTTTGTTGCAGTTCGGCCAGGGCTGGGTTCTAACCCTCCACCCTCAGTATATGGGGTCGGCACTCTGCCCACTGAGCCACAGTCTCCTCCCAGGAGTGAGTATTTAATGGGTACAGGTATACTGTGAATATACTAAAAGCCTCTGAATTGTGTACTCTAAAATGGTTAACTTAAAGGCTGGGTGCAGTGGCTCACACCTGTAATCCTAGCACTCTGGGAGGCCAAGGGAGGTGGATAGGCTTGAGCTCCGGAGTTAGAGACAAGACTGAGCAAGAGTGAGACCCCGTCTCTACTAAAAATAGAAAAACTAGCTGGGCATGGTGGTGCACACCTGCAGGCACTCTACCGAGGGCAATAGAATGAGAAGAAGAAAGAAAAGATTAAATGTATGTTGTATGAATTCCACCTCAATCTTAGAGAGAGAGAGAGACACAGCTCTGTGAACAACCTAATACTGGCTCCTGGTACTTACTCAGCACTGTGCAGACGCCTGCTGTGGTTCTCCAAGAAGCCTATCACTCCTGGATGTGACCAGCTTTCACGGTTCTCCACCTGGTGAGAGGAGAATCGCCCAGAGAAAGGGCAGTTTAGGGCAACTGGATTTCCCAAACCCCAAACCAGGAAATCTGGTCTGATGGGCATGGGGTTCACATCTAAGATCCGCCCTGCTGGGAAAACCTGTGGCTGGGGGTGGTGCTGCTGTCAGAGAGAACCTGCACTTCTGGGTTTGTTCTGCTGGAGGAGGAAGAAGCTGGAGCCACCAACCTGGCTTTTGGGAGCTTCCGGGTTTCACCCTTCAGGGCCAAGGCTCCCAAGGCTAGAAGGGACTTTAAAGATTATATATGAGGAGGCTGGGCGTGGTGGCTCATGCCTGTAATCCCAGCACTTTGGAAGGCCGAGGCAGGTGGACTGTCTGAGCTCACAGGTTGGAGACCAGTCTGAGCAAGAGTGAGACCCCTGTCTCTAAAACTAGCTGGGCCTGGCGGTGCCTGTGGCTCAGTGAGTAGGGCGCCGGCCCCATATACCAAGGGTAATTGGTTCGAACCCAGCCGCTGCCAAACTGCAACAAAAAGTAGCTGGGTGTTGTGGCGGGCGCCTGTAGTCCCAGCTATTCTCGAGGCTGAGGCAAGAGAATCACCTAAGCCCAAGAGCTGGAGGTTGCTGTGAGCTGTAACGCCACAGCACTCTACCAAGGATGACAAACTGAGAACTCTGTCTCTAAAAAAACAGTAAATAAAAAAAATAAAAAATAGGCCGGGTGTGGTGGCTCTCACCTGTAATCCCAGTGCTGTGGGAGGCCGAGGTAGGTGGATTTCCTGAGCTTGGAGGGTTCGAGACCAACATAAGCCTGAGTGAGCCAGAGTAAAAGACCCTGTCTCTACCAACAGAAGATGCCGGGCGTTGTGGTGGGCACCTGTAATCACAGCTACTTGGGAGGCAACGAGCAAGAGAATCGCTAAAGGAAGAAAGGAAAAAATAAATAAATAAACTAGCTGGGCATTGTGGCGGGCACCTGTAGTCCCAGCTATTTGGGAGGCTGAGGCAAGAGAATCACTTGCGCCCAGGAGTTTGAGGTTTCTATGAGCTGTGACCCCCCCCCCCCCGCAAGCACTCTACTAAAGGTGAGAGTGTCTGAAAAAAAAAAAAAAAAAGATTATGTATGAGGAAATGGAAGCGTCAAGAAGAGAAAGACCTTCTCCCAAGTCACAGAGCCAGTCCATGGCTGGGTTGGGATGGAGAGGAAGGGACTCATTTGGCCAGCACCTACTCTATATCCAGGAGCTTCACCCGGCAAAGCAGGTGTGAGTCATAACTCCCTCCTGCTGATGAGATTCAGAGAGGCTGACAGCACACAGCTGGTAAAAGGCAGGGTTTCTATTAAGATAGAGCTAGATTTGACTTTTTAACAACCTGCAATTCCTCCTGGGACCTTATCTGCCTTGTTCATAGGTATCCCTAATGCCTGCTATTGAGGAATATTTAAACATCATTTAATGAAAGAATGAATGAGTCAGACCATGGTCTTTCCACTCTACCACACCTCCATCCAAGATTCATTCTGTTCCAAGTTAACATTCTGGGACTCTCATAGATGGGTTATTGCCATGGTAACCAAACTTTTGAAACTTTCAGAAATAACGGCTGCAGGCAATCCAGGACAAAGGGCTGACCCTTCTCTTTCTAAACCAGTTAATGCTTCTCTGTCCAAGCTGACGGGGTTAAGGCAAAGGAGCAAAGAGCTAGGAGAGATTTCCTAATGATGTTAGGAAGCATTATTGTTATTGACCAAGGACCACTTTGGTCTCTCCCCAGTGCCACCTTCACTCCTGATCCATGTTTTCAAAAATGATATCTAAAAAAGGAAAAAAATGATATCTATCTCCCTCTCTCCCTTCTTTCCTTCCTTCTTTCCTTCATCCCTTCCTTAAAAAGGTGGGGGGGGGGTTTACATCTATTCCATATACTTCTTTTAAGTGGTAACTAAATTATTAACCCCATTCACTATATTAATACATCAACAATTATAGAGCTACCATCAGAGCTTTGGATGGGCCAGAGATGATTACCATTGTTCCACTGAGCTGGTAGCATTTTAGCCCAAAGTAGTTTTTTCTTTCTTTTTTTTTTTTTAAGAGACAGGGTCTCACTTTATTGCCCTCAGTAGAGTGCCGTGGCTTCACAGCTCACAGCAACCTCCAGCTCCTGGGCTTAGGCGATTCTCTTGTCTCAGCCTCCCGAGTAACTGGGACTACAGGCACCCTCCACAACGGCCAGCTATTTTTTTTGTTGCAGTTTGGCGGGACTGGGTTTGAACCCACCACCCTCGGTATATGGGGCCAGTGCCCTACTCACTGAGCCACAGGTGCTGTCCCCCAAAGTAGTTTTTTTTAGAGATGGGGGTCTCACTCTTTCTTAGGCTGGATTCAAACTCCTGAGCTCAAGCTGTCCACTCATTTTGGCCTTCCAGTGTGGTGGGATTATATGCATGAGCCACCAAGCCCAGCCTAGGACCACCAAATTTTGCTAGTTAGTGTAAACCTATCTAGAGTTTGGGCTTCTTGAAATGTTGAAAATAGCTTCTTTTTTTTTTTTTTTTTTGAGACAGAGCCTCAAGCTGTCGCCCTGGATAGAGTGCTGTGACATCACAGCTCACAGCAACCTCCAATTCCTGGGCTCAAGTGAGTCTCCTGCCTCCGCCTCCCAAGTAGCTGGGACTACAGGCACCCGCCACAACGCCTGGCCATTTTTTTGGTTGCAGCCCTCATTGTTGTTTAGCGGGCCCAGGTTGGATTCGAACCCGCCAGCTTAGGTGTATGTGACTGGCGCCTTAGCCTGCTGAGCCACAAGTGCCGAGCCTTTTTTTTGAGACAGAGCCTCAAGCTGTCACCCTGGATAGAGTGCTGTGGCATCACAGCTCACAGCAACCTCCAATTCCTGGGCTCAAGCGAGTCACTTGTCTCCGCCTCCCAAGTAGCTGGGACTACAGGCGCCCACCACAACGCCCGACTATTTTTTGGTTTTTTTTGCACTTCGGCCGGGGCTGGGCTTGAATACGCCACCCTTGGTATATGGGGCTGGTGCCCTACTCGCTGAGCCACAGGTGCCGCCACCCTCAACAGGCTTTTTATTGTCCTTATAAAGTCAGCCTTAATTTCTTTTTTTTTTGAGACAGAGCCTCAAGCTGTCATCCTGGAGACCCTGTCTCTACTAAAAATAGAAAAACTAACTAGGTGTTGTGGTAGGCACCTGTTGTTCCAGCTACTTGGGAGGCAGAAGCAAGAGGATCAGATCATTTCAGCCCAGAAATTTGTGGTTGCTGTGAGCTACGATGCCATTGCACTCTACTCAGAATGACTGAGTGAGATTCTTGTCTCAAATTAAATAAAGAAAGATGGGAGGTGCCTGTGGCTCATTGGGTAGGGCGCTGGCCCCCTATACCAAAGGTGGCGGTTCAAACCCGGCCCTGACCAAACTGCAACAAGAAATAGCCGGGTGTTGTGGTGGTTGCCTGTAGTTCCTGCTACTTGGGGGGCATAGGCAGGAGACTCACTTGAGCCCAGGAGTTGGAGGTTGCTGTGAGCTGTGACCCCATGGCACTCTACCCAGGGTGACAGCTTGAGGCTCTGTCTCAAGAAAAATAAAATAAAATTAAATTAAATTAAGAAATAGAAAATTTCTTAACAATCAAAATGTAAGAATATCTCCTCAAAACATTATTATACGTACGCACATATACATATATACCTCAAGCCAAAAAAAAAAAACAACATGTAAGGATAAAATAATAAAAGGATTCTCTTTTTTAGACAAAATCTCACTTTGTAACCCTGGGTAAAGTGCTATGGTGTCAACAGCTCACAGCAACCTCCAACTCTTGGGCTCAAGAGATTCTCTTGCCTCAGTTTTCCTATTTTTTTTATTTTTATTTTTATTTTTTGAGACAGAGCCTGAAGCTGTCGCCTTGGGTAGAGTAATGTGGTGACACAGCTCACAGCAACCTCCAGTTCCTGGGCTCAAGCGAGTCTCCTGGCTCCGCCTCCTAAGTAGCTGGGACTGCAGGTGCCCACCACAATGCCCGGCTATCCTATTTTTTTTTTTTTTTTTTGCAGTTTCTGACCCGGACTGGGTTTGAACCCACCACCTCCAGCATATGGAGCCGGCGCCCTACTCCTTTGAGCCACAGGCGCTGCCCGAGTTTTCCTATTTTTAATAGAGATGGGGATGTGACTTTTGCTCAGGCTGGTCTTGAACTCACGAGCTCAAGCAATCCACCCGCCTTAGCCTCCCAGAGTGCTAAGATTATAGGTGTGAGCCACTAAGCCAGGCCTTAAATATTAAAAGCATTCTCATTAAAGTCAGGACAAAATAAGCTATCCAATACCATCACTTTAACTTAAAATTGTCCTAGAGGTATTTAGCAATGTAATTGAACAAATAAACAAACAAAAAAGAGGTATAAATATTGAAGAATAAGAGTTATAATAATTATTTATAAACAACATAATATGTTAGAAAATCTAAAAAATTCAACTAAGAGAATTCAGTAATGTCTATTCATTCAAATTTAAAGTTCAAATTTAATTTACAGGCCTGGCACAGTGGCTCACACCTGTAATCCTAGCACTCTGGAAGGCTAAGGTGCAAGGATCACTTGAGGTCAGGAGTTCCAGACCAGCCAGAGCAAAGTGAGACCCACCCTTTGAACTGAAAATCGGAAAAAAATTAGCCAGGCATGGGTGGTGGCACCTGTAATCCCAGTTACTTGGGAGCCTGAGGCAAGAGGCTTGTTTGAGCCCAGGCATTCAAGGTTGCCGTGAGCCGCGATGACGCCACTACACTCTAGCCCCGGCAATAGAGAGAGACCCTGCCTCAGAAAATGCACAAAGAAAGAAAGAAAGAAAGGATTATGCAATAAATCATTCTGGGAATATGAGTAGCCATCTGGAAACAAATGTATTTGTATCCTTCCGGCATTACTGACACTAAGTTTCAAAAGACTCAGAGATATAAATCTAAAACACGAACCCATAAAAGTATCAGATTAAAAATATTATAATTTTGCAGAATGATAGGCTTATTTAAGCACGACTCAAAACTCAGAAGTCATCAACTCTGACCACCAATAAACATTTCAAAATTTTCCATGGAAAAAATTATAAAGTCAAAAAGCAACAAACCTAATAATAATATACACAACATGGCTCGGCGCCTGTGGCTCAACGGGTTAAGGCGCCAGCCACGTACACCTGAGCTGGCGGGTTCGAATCCAGCACCAGGACCTGCCAAACAACAATGACGGCTGCAACCAAAAAAATGGCCGGGCGTTGTGGCGGGCGCCTGTAGTCCCAGCTACTTGGGAGGCGGAGGCAAGAGACTCGCTTGAGCTCAGGAATTGGAGGTTGCTGTGAGCTGTGATGCC
>CAUYON010131665.1:0-12513 GCA_963573935.1 Arctocebus calabarensis
ATCTCAGGGTGGGAAAAGGACTTGAAGAGAAACTTCTCTAAAGAAGACAGGCGCATGGCCTACAGACACATGAAAAAATGCTCACCATCCTTAATGATCAGAGAAATGCAAATCAAAACTACTTTGAGATATCATCTAACTCCATTAAGATTAGCCCACATAACAAAATCCCAAAACCAGAGATGTTGTCGTGGATGTGGAGAAAAGGGAACACTTCTATAATGTGTTGGTGGGAATGCAAACTAGTACATTCCTTTTGGAAAGATATTTGGAGAATACTTAGAGATCTAAAAATAGATCTGCCATTCGAGCCTATAATTCCTTTATTAGGTATATATCCTGAAGACCAAAAATCACATCACAATAAAGATATTTGTACCAGAATGTTTATTGCAGCCCAATTCATAGTTGCTAAGTCGTGGAAGAAGCCCAAATGCCCATCGACCCACAAATGGATTAATAAATTGTGGTACATGTATACCATGGAATACTATGCAACCTTAAAGAAAGATGGAGACTATACCTCTGTTGTGTTTACATGGATGGAGCTGGAACATATTCTTCTTAGCAAAGTATCTCAAGAATGGAAGAAAAAGTATCCAATGTACTCAGCCCTAATATGAAGCTATTTTATGGCTTTCATATGAAGGCTAAAACCAAATTATAGCACAAGAATACAGAGAAAAGTGAAAGGGAGGGGAGGAGAGGGGGGAGGGTGGGGGGAGGGAGGGCAATTAGTGGGATTACACCTACGGTGCATCTTAGCAGGGTACTGGTGAAACTTATTAAATGTAGAATATCAATGTCTTCATATAGTGATTAAGAAAATACCATGAAGGCTATCTCTAACAGTACGATCAAAATATTTCTGATTGTATGTGAAGTAAGCACATTGTGCCTCATGATTGCACCAATGTACATAATTATGATTTAATAAAATTATTTAAAAAAATAAAATTATCTGTGTTTTTCAAATATTTCCTCCCAATATGTGAATTATTATTGGGATTGGGATTATTGGGATTATTATTATATCCTTTGATGTAAAAGTTTTTATTTTTTTAAGCCATATATAAGAAAACGTCACATAACTAAAGGTCATGAAAACTCAAATCCATGTTTTGTTCTAAAACTTACATAGGTTCCTTTTTTGTCTTTGATCTATTTTGAGTTTTTGTGTATGGTGTGGGGAAAGGGATGACTTCTTTCTTTTGCACATAGATATCCAGTTACTTTAGCACTATTTGTTGAAAAATTTTTTTTTTGTTATTGACGTTTTCAACATCTACACAGGAGTCAGCTGGGATTTCAACAGGGATTGCATTGAATCATCATTGATCAATTGGGGAGTATTGCCATCTTAATATATGAGGAGACTTCAAAAATTTCATTAAAAATGAAAAATAGAAGCAAATGATAAAAATAAAAAATATAAACTGTATTTTTTCAACACAAGCTCCATCAAGTTCAACACACTTTTGTAAATGATGATTTAGTCCGTCTCTAGTGAACTAAGAGTCCTGGGAATTTAACCTTGTTGATGCAGTCATTTTTACATTATTAAATGAAAATGGGTGCCCTTTTACAGATATTTGAGATTAGGAAACAAAAAAGAAGTCATCAGGAGCCAAACCAGATGTAGAGGATACCTAATGATTTCCTGTTGAAATTCTTCCAAAATTTTCCCTTTTTGATGACAGGAATGAACAGGTTCAATGTCACAGTGGAACACTCTGCTGAGGGTTTCCTGAGCATTTTCTCAAATACCAATTTTCTAATTTTCTCAAAATACTCTCATTGTAAGCAGATGTTATTGTCCTTTGGACTTCCAGAAAGCCAACTAGCAATATTTCTTTAGCATCCCCCAAAACCTCTGGTCTTGACTAGTTCACTTTTGCTGTTACTGGAGACTTCCACCTCTTGGTAGCTATTGCCTTGGCTGTGCCTTTCTGTCAGCATCATACTGGTAAAGCCATGATTCATTTCTTACATTCTTTGTAAAAATGCTGCAAGATCTTTATCTCACTTGTTTAAAAGTTCCATTGAATACTGTACTCTTGTCTGGGTGAAACTTTATTGAGTGGAAAGTTTGCTCAATTTTAATCTTCCAGTAGGAACTGTGAAAGCTGAACCAATTGAGATATCTATTGTTTCTACTGTCAAACATCAACTCTCTTTAACAGGGCACAAACAAGATTACTTTTTTCCTTGCAAACTGATGTGGATGGTCTGCTGCTGTGGGCTTCGTCTTCAACATCATCTCACCCCATCTCAAAATGAATTATCCATTTGCAAACTGCTGATTTCTTTGGGTATTGTCCCCATTAACTTTCATAGAGCAACAGTGATTTCACTATTCTTTCACCCAATCTTCACTATAAATTTAATGTTTGTTCTTGCTTCAATTTTAGCAGATTTAGGGGCTCTTTTGAAACTGATGTCTTATCTCCTTAGTGGCTCAAACTAAATCCTGTTCAGATGAATTGTAACAATTTGGTGCAAGTTTATTTTGCTGCAAAAAAACCAAAAGACAAAAAACCTGAAGTCCATTCATACTTCTTTCATAAATGCATTTTGTTCATGAACTTTTGAAGACCCCCTGTATTATCTTCCAGTTCATAAATATGGGATTTTTTCCATCTATTGAGATCTTTAATTTTTTCAGCAATGCTTAATAGTTTTCAAGTTCTGAGCTTGTTTTATTAAATTTCTTTCTAATATTTTATTCTTTTTGATGCTATTACAAATGGAATAGTTTTTTTAAATTTTATTTTCATATTGTTCATTGCAAGCATATAGAAATGCAAATTGATCATTAGATACTGATCGTTTAACCTTGCTGAATTCATTTATCAGGTCTTACAGTTTTCTAGGTGATTCATTAGGATTTTCTATATAAAAGATCATGTCATCTAATCTGGAATCCATTTTTAAATGCCTAATTGCCTTACTAGAAAGTCCAATATAAAGCTGAATACAAGTGACAAGAGCAGATGTTTTTGTCTTATTTCTAACAGGGGAAAAGCATCCAGTCTTTCACCATTACCATATTTTGTCATGTATAATTCACACCTTTTGGCCACATTTTTGAGGGGACAGTAAGGATGTGCATTAAGTGGGGGAACCCAGCAGGCCTCCTGGGGCCTTCATGCCCACACCCCCCCACACACCCCCGGGCCTGCCTGCCACATGGGGTTCCAGTCCAGGAAAATCCGGGATCCAGTGGGAGGAGACAGTGTGAGTAGCTGGAGTGGCCTCCATTGAGTGCCATGGTCAGGGGAAGAGGCAGTGGTGGAGCTGTCAAGGTGGGCTGTGGCCATGCCGGGCAAGGGCCAAGGCCTAAGGATGGGCCTTGCAGAGGGGACTCACAGCCCTGCACAGTCCCCAAAGACCAATCTGGCTGCACTAGCGGCCTAAGAAACTCCCATCCCACCAGCAATGTGTATGGCAGCCATTTTAGCCATAGCCCCAGAGAGGGAAGGACTCCCAGGGGAGAAGGAAGGGGCCGCATTTACAGAGCAGGTGGCTGTGGGAGGGCAGTGTGATCTGCATGTAAACCAGGGGAGTGTTACCCCTCCCCAGATCCGTCTTCTAGTTAAGAGCTGGCCACTTTCTCATGAGGTGCTTTCCTGAAATTTGGGCCAAAAACACGGGTGTGCATTGCACATGGCAGCACATTACACATAGCAAAATGCAGTATGCATCAAATCGGCTGTGGGTTTTTCGCAGATACTCTTTATCAGTTTGAGGAAGTTTCCTTCTAATAGAAGAAATAGTTTGAGTATTTTTGCCATGAAAAGAGATTGGATTTTGTCAAATAATTTTTCTTTATCTATTAGGATGAACATGTTTTTTATTCTTTAATCTATAGCATATTACATTTATTAGTTTTCACTTATTAAACCAACCTTGCATTTCTTAAGTAAATTCTACTTAAAACCATGGTATATAATTTTTCTTATACTAAGTATATTTCTGGGTTTGGTTTAATAGTATTTTGTTGAGGACTTTTTGCATTCATAAGGGTCATTAGTTTGTAGTTTTCTTTCTTTTTGTTTTTTGTGATATTTTTGTCCAATTGTAATGTCAGGTAATACTGGTCTCATGGAAGGAATTATGAAGTTTCTTGTTTTCCATTGTTAAAAGAGTTTGTGTATAAAAAATTTTTTTTAAAGTTTGTCAAGGATTGGTGTTAATTATTCTCAAACATTTGGTAGAATTCACCAATAAATCCATCTGAGCTTGGACTTTTCTTTGCGGGAAACTTTTTGATTACTAATTCAATCTCTTCTTCTAGTTTTCCATTTCTTCTTGATTCATTTTTGGTAGTTTTCCTTTCTGTAAATTTGTTCATTTTGCTTAGATTATACAATTTGTTGGAACAAAGTTCTACAGAGTAATTCCTTCTTAATTTTTTTTTTTAAATTTTAAGCTTAACAATCTTATTCTTGTTATTAATGATTTGAGTCTTCTCTCTTTTTTTCCTTGGTTGATCTGGCTACAGTTTTGTCTACTTTGTTAATGTTTTCAAAGATCTTTTCACTAATTTTTTTCTACCTTTCCTATTCTCAGTTTTATTTATTTCTGTTCTAATCTTTATTATGTCCTTCCTTAGCTTTCTTTGGGTATAGTTTGTGCTTCTGTTACTCTCTTTTTAAAGTGAGGTTATTGATAGATCTTTCTTTCTTTTTTTTTTTTTAGATCTTTATTTCTGTAAATACAGATGTTTACAGTTGTACATTTCCCTCTAGAACTGCTTAATTGTATCTATAGTTTAAATATTTCTGTCCTCTTAATAGTCATATGTTGAAATTCTTACCTCCAAGATAATGGTTTTATGAGGTGGGGCCTGTGGGAAGTGAGTAGTTTCAGGAGGTAGAAGTGCTCATGACTGAGACTAGCTCCCTTCTAAAAGAGATCCCAGAGAGCTAGTTTACCTCTTCCACCACATGAGGACACAGCAAGAAGGCATTGCCTATGACTCAGAAAGTGACCCTTCACCAGACACTGAATGTGCTAGTGACACGATCTTGGGCGTCCCAGACTTCAGAACTATGAGAAATACATTTCTTTTGTTTATAAGCTACCCAGTTTATAGTTAGATAGACTTTTAGGAAAAGTCTATTTTTGGAAATCCTGACTGTTAAATCATCAATTTCTTATTCAGTTTCATCAATTTTGGATCTCTGTTGTTAGAAGCATACATGTTTGTAGTTGTCATGTCATCCTGCGGGATTGGTCATTTTAATTATTATAAAATATCCTTTTTGTCTTTTGTCAAAATCTATTGTCTTAAAGTCTACTTTTTTATTGGGATGACCCTTCCCAGCCTGGAGCCTCTCCCCTCCCTTCCTTATTGTCCCAACATCTTTAAGTCAAAAGTTACGTCGAGAGCATGTCTCTTCCCCTTTGGTCATGGGTAACCAAATTAATCCCACTCCCGCTCTCTTTAGGCTGCTGTTTGTGTAGTATATCTTTTACCATGCCTTCACTTTCAACCTGCTTGTCTTTGAATATTTAGTGTGTCTTCAGACCCATTCTGCCCCCTCCAGTAACTGCCAGGATACTGGTTTTCACTGCTACTATGGCTGTGAGGCTATTCATTTTGGGACTACTACAGAACTGTGGAGAAGGGAATGGGAATAGGGCTAACATAAAACTTGCTGGTTTTGTATTTATCATAAGCAGTTGTTTTATTTTAAAAAATGCCCCCTGGATTGTTTCATGCGTTTGATTAGTTTCCAGAGATCTGAAAATTTGACTTTGACTATTTTTGCCAGTGTTTTCCATTGATTTTTATAGAAAAGTCTATTTTTGGAAATCCTGACTCCACCATTCCAGAAATGCTTCTCCAGAATCTGAGTTCTCACAAGATCCTCAGGTATTTGTCGGTACATAAAAGCTTGAGAAACCCTGGTTTATAAGATCTCATTTGCCCTTAGATTTTCCTTATATCTTCATTTGAAGTTATCAGGCAGAGATGAAATTTTCCAGTTGGTTTATATTTTAATTGTACATAGGCAATACCTAATATGAAAAGTTTGGATTGCCAGAGTCAACAATGATCTAAAATGCAGGCAGTCTCTATCTAACAGAGTGCCTATTCTGGAAATGTTTGCATGAGCTTTGTTTTTGTGGCTTGTCACTCATCAATCAGTATACAAGTTTACACTTGCTATAATTATTTGGCATTTCTCCCCAAATGTGAGTATTGCTGGCTGCTCTAAATAAACTCAGGATACCTTATCTACTGACCTGCCAGCAGTCTATTTTCTTCAAAAAGCTGAACCAAAAATTTCTCTTATGAATTTTGTTTTCTGAAGTTGCTGTTGTGTTTCAAGAGCAAGAAAAAGGAGGGAAGAGAATTTTTTTCTTTGGGGCACACTCCTGGTCTGGCTGACTTGGGGGTGTAATGTGGCATGAAGATGGGGCTCTAGGAGGAAGGTGGCCTATTCTCTTCTCTGCCCTTCTTCCCTTCTGGTCTTCTTCTCATTTGTCTTATTCAGTTAAGCACTCATTGCCAGCTCACAAGACTCTCTGCTTTTCAGAGAGATTTTGGACCTGAACTTAATTTCCTTTCCTGTGTTCTCTGCTTTGTGCACCCTTCCCAGCCTGGAGCCTCTCCCCTCCCTTCCTTATTGTCCCAACATCTTTAAGTCAAAAGTTATGTCGAGAGCATGTCTCTTCCCCTTTGGTCATGGGTAACCAAATTAATCACTCATGTCCATCTTTAACCTGGCCCCTATGCTATGAAGGAGAAGCGACTTTATTTAGTGTAGAAGCAAAACAGAAGTTATGTTCCCAAAGAGAAAAAGGCTCCATTGCTTCAATTGTTAATTTTGCTGATGTCTTCAAAAATAACTAAATTAAATGCACATCAATATCTGCATGAAGAAGAAAAGGAACTGGAGTCAAGCTATACTGGACAAGGAGACTGGTGGGTGTTTCCTGGGGTGAGATGCACTCACTTGGATTTAACATCTCAAGTAAGCACAGCTCAGTGCCTTCATCTGGTAAGTACCAAAGTGTGAGGCTAAACATGAAATTAGTTATGTGCCTGTAACCCACAGCAGAGCGAAAGTGAGGCAGCACTTTATCCTGTACCTCCTGACGCTTGCCAAAAAGAATTCAAAGCAAGGACAGAATGCTTCCTGTTGTTTTGGAGGGAGGTAAAGATATAGTCAAAAAGTGATTTACTCTTTAATCACTCTTGAAGCTTCATTATTCCAAGTATTAGTGTGAAACCCGACCTGCTCCACCAGACTGATCTGTTAATGCACCGATAGCTGTGCTGTTCTCCATCTATGACCTGATCTGGGGCATTCGTCTGCTTCCATTTTCATTTGCCTGTCATTGATTTATGAATGATGTCTCACTTACCTGTGCTCCTTTTATGGGGCAGGCTTCCTCTGGCATAGTCTCAAGAGAGACATTTTTGTACCTTTCCCTAGCATCAAAAACCCAACCCTTTTCTCCAAGCTTCTTTATCACCTCTCCAGAGAGTAGAGACTTTAGTCATTTACTAACTGAAATAACCTCCCTGGCTTGCAGACTTTATGGCCAATTTGTCTTCAGCACACAGACTCAACTGCCTTTGGGCCTCCTTACCACACTGCTTCTTTGCACCATGGGCAATCAGCATGCTGTCTGCAGACCTAATACAAATACTGGATGGCTGTGCGCCAGCTCAGGAGCACAAAAACATGGCTCTGCGTGGGTCAGAGAATGCAAGCATGTATTCCATGAGACTGTTAACACTTTCAGTTGCTTAGAGAATCGGTGTGGCTTTCAGCTCCAGGGAGCAGAGGGAGGGTTGACAAAAGCATTGAAATTCTGGCATCATTTATAGAACCATTAGTGGGGTTGTCTGCTATAAATGCAACACAGATCTCTTTTGTTGTCTATTTTAAAAATAGAAAAAAAGATCTTGGTTTGTTTCAAAACCTGGGATCCCAAGAAAACCTCAGCTGCTGTGTAACTGCAGCTCACAAAGATGTATTTCATCATTAAATTTTGCTTGAGGATCTGAAAGTAATTACTGGTTACAGGGTTAAGGTTTGTAAAACCTTCTCTGGGTCAGCAGGTAGGTGGGTGCAGAAGATGTTGTGACTGTCTGTCCAGATTCCCCTGGCAGACTCCCATGCTCATCCTGCCATCTTCCCACAGCTGACAGCTTTCACCTAGGTCCTTGCCTAGGACTTACTCTGAGTAAAGAAAGCTGGCCACCTTGTCCAAAGTCACTCCTCCTGGCCAGAGGCAGTCCTTACTGAGTGACGATGGGATGTCTGGACCACTTATTCCATCTTAGTATGCCACTTCAGGGTCATCCTGGCCCCAGAGCTTCCTGTAAGATTAGCAAAGCCTTTGCTAAGGTCATATCAAGGTTCACCTTCTTCCTCTGCCCATCTCTGCTCCCCTTATTTCTCCATAAGGGATAACCCCAGAATGTCCCACTTTCTAAAAAGTCTTTTTTGGGCAAATCTCTGTCACAGTCACTGCTCTCCAATAACTAGACCTGTAGCCATTGGTGTGAAGAGTGATGAATCACAAACTAAAGACTAAAAGAGAAAGCCAGAGGGCCTCCTTCACAGCATAGAAAGAAACCAATTTCCTGAACTTGGGAAGGCAGAAAAACTAAGAGACAGGCCAAGGGCTTGCCCATGAAAGGAGCAGAGCTCCAGAGAAGGTTGACTTCTCAGCCCTCAGGCCTGCTAGGCCAAGGCCAGGAGCAGACCCTTGAGACATGGATAGGTGTGTCTGGGTTGATGCTCTAAGAAAGTGAGGATTCCCAGCACTTGTGAGCCCTCTGGGCCCACAATAAGCCCACTCCCCAGATATAGTCCGGTGCCCTTCCTTACTCTGCAGGACAATACTCTCTTCCTCCTCCCCAGCTACCTGCTCACATCCTGGCCAGTAGATACACTTTGAAGGGTGAGGCTCACCACACCTTGGCTAGGAAAGGGGTGGGTTCACACCTGTGGACGTGCAGGGTGTCCATGCCCTACAGTGCAAGCACGTGGGGGCCAGGTAACAAGTGAGGCCCCAGGAAGGTTCACCTCTCTGTGTGTCCTGGGTGCACAGGCCCCCAGCAGGTCTCTTTCCCAGAAGTCAGTGGTGGCTATGGGTGAGAGCTATTGCTGCAAGGAAAGTCAAATCAAAATGACCCCTGTCCTCACTGGCCAAGATAGTAAATAGAAAACTTGCCTAATTGGTCATGTTGACCAATAAAAAGAAAATAAAAAAGAGTACAGCTGTGTTTGCCAGGGTTCTCCAGAGAGACAGGACCAATAGCACACACATACTACAGACACGCAAGAACATCTATCTGAGGACTTGGCCTGTGTCACTGTGGAGGCTGACAAGTGTCTGGGGTGGTGCCTGGAAGCCAGGTGTGTAGCTCAGACTGTGTCTGAAAGCCTCAGAACCAGAGAATTAGAATGGCCTGAGGATCTGGAGTTCTGATGTCCAAGGGCAAGAGAAGAAGAGAAAGAGAGAATTTGTCTTTCTTCTGCCCTTTTGTTCTATCCAGGCTCCTAGCTGATTGGATGGTGCCTGCCCACAATGATCAGGGTGAATCCTTCTCACTCAGTTCACTGATTCAAAAGCCAGTCTCTTCCAGTAACATCCCCACAGACATAACGGAGATAATGCTTTCTATCTAGCCAGGTTGACACCAAAAATGAACCATCACAACAACTGAGGGAGAATGACAAAGATTAGCACTATCCTCAAAAACCAAAAGGATGTGGTGGGAGGGGCAGAGAGTCCCCATCATGTCCCCATTCATTAACAAGCCTGTCCTTTACAAAAATCCAGAAAGGGCTTGAAGAATGAAATAGTGGGTTAGTCAAATTCAACCAAACGGTAATCCTGATTACAGATATTGTCCACATGTGGCATCTCTGCTACAACAGATGAACATGAGCTGGGCACATGGTATGTGATGAGAAAGCAAGGTCAGAAAAAGTTCATGATCACTTTAGAAAGTCAAAAGAATGCATCTGTGATCTTTTCCCAGGACTATATTGACTCTCCCACCCTGTGTCTTAAGATGGCAGTAGTGCCTCTAGGAAGGAACACAATAGAGGGGTCAGAGAGCACAGGCCAGCTGGATGGGCAGGTGGCTGAGATCCCTGAGTCTTCCATGGATGAACTGGTGCCTCTCCCTTGGCCACCTGGGGGTCCTCTCACGACTACCTGACAATGGAGGGTAAAGGTCTAGTTTAGTTGGGTCAACAGTGGATCAGCTCAATATGTCAGTGCAAGCTGGAAATGCTCACAATGGCAGAGCTACGGGTGACTCACCCACCCTGCCTGGCCACGCTGGGTGGGAGTGGGCCTAAGTTAGAACATTTATAGACTCATAGACAGTAGTGAATGTTTGGCAGGTAGATCAGGGGCCTGGAAGGATGGAGATGAGAAGATTCAGGACAAGCCACACAAGGAGGGATTGCCACTGAGGATGTTGCCACCCTCCAGGTGCAGGGTGTGCCCTAAATCAACAGCCATGAGATGGCAATGCAGAAGCATAGAGATCCAGGGTAACACTGTAGGCCATTCAGTCCCCAAACTCCCTAAGGCATTAGCTGCAGTGCTTTGTGGCTGCAGCACAGTCCTCCCACTGTGCAGTCTGATGCCTTCATGCCCTCCCGGCACCTCCCATAAACCACCCCATGCAAACCAGAGGAAAGAATGCTGGTTACTGGGAACCAAGAGGTGGAAGTAGGCATGGCCCCACTTTCCATCACTTCCAGGGACTTACCTGAATAATTTTGTGTTTGGAGGCTTTGTCACTCTAGGTTCTGTGGTTCAGCGTCCCTGGCTCCTTGAGGGGAAATGCATCCACCATGGGACATAGGAAACATCCGCCAAACCTCAAACTATCGCTTCCACCTGACTGCTGTGGGTTTTCCATTCCAAGGAGCCAGCTTGGCAGCTGGGGTAACACTCCTTCCCCAGCTGATCATTGGGGAAGGAGAACTGCTGTCCCAACATGGGGGCAGGAGAGCCTGGGTAACATCATGTCATCTGCTTGGACACCTCTTGACACCTCTTAACCAACCTTGATGGGAAATGGACAAGAGCCTCACCTGTGGCTCACAGGTACATGTGGAGCAGGTGCTCCAGAATGCTACTCAGAATGGCAGTGAATGCCTGGCCCAGCAGAGGTGCTAGGAGGGCAGGGCTGTGGCACTGGTAGCAGAGGGGGGTGATGAGACCAGTTGAACTTTGAGACCAGCTGCAGTGGCAGTAATGGTAGTTCCCACCACTAACTTCTGTTTTAAAAGTGTTTTAAAGAAAAGAACTCCATAGTATCTGGAGGGAAAGAGCTCCCTGAGCACTAGGCCTATAGAGGGTACAGGGGTGCAGTGCAGGGGTGCTGCACCAACACTCTTCCTCCAGGGTGCTGGAAGCTGACTGCTCCCATCTGAGTCACTCCTGAGACAGCCTAAAGACAGCCATGCAGGGGGAGGCCACATCCCCTCTCCAGAGCAGCCCACATTCACTGACTGACCGTGGGGGAGTGTTAAGACCTGCGTCTGTGGCCTCAGCTCAGGACAGTTCTGCAGGGTCAGCCCAGCTCACAGCTCCCATAGGGTGAGCAGAGGCTGATATAGTGGCTGCATCACTGCTGAGCTTCTTTCACAGACAGCACCCCCTGTACCCTGGCTGCACAGAGCCCCACCTCAGATTCCTGGAGGCCCCACCCAAGCCCATTGCTGTGCGTGTTTTCCTAACTGGTGTTTCATTTTTTTTTTTTTGTGAGAAATAGATGAATTTTATTTATTGTTTAAAATCATTTACATAGTAAAGCCCCCATTGATTTACTTCGAAATAGAGTTGTTTTTTTTTTTCCAAAATTTTGGTGGTTCCTCAAGTAATTACATTCAGCTTCAGAGGACTGTATGAAATGGGAAGTAAAGTTCTAGTGTTTATGTATCATTTCTCTGTAGATGATCAATAAAAAGCAAAATTACAGCTCCCTCAGCCTAAGCCTTACAAATTTTTAGTAACTTTTTTTTTCTTCCAGCTAATATATTTTATATGTATAAGCATATAATTTCATTTAATTAATGTTTACTTTTATATAGTGAGATTTTTGAACATAAAATGTGGGATCATCACATATTTCTTATCTATAATTTGCTTTGTTCACCTAGTACCACTTAAAATACATCTTTTCATTTCAATCCAAGCAGATCCTCTTTGTTGATTTTAATAGCTGCATATTATTCTGTAATATCATATAGCTTCAAGATGATGAACCCAATAAGGGGGACACTTGGGGTGCCGAGCAAAGAAAGGGGTGGGCCACATATAGCTACAGCATAACAATGGAGGCCTGTAGAAAGTCATCGGATAACTATGAGGAAACCAAGTTCCAAAACAGTCTGAATTTCATCAATTATTTAATGCTTTGCAGTCTGATAAATAAAAAAAATTCCCTTGCATTAATTGAAATTTCTTTGAGTATTATGATGAACATCTATAGCCTTTTGAGTTCTTTTCTTT
>CAUYON010131668.1:0-15639 GCA_963573935.1 Arctocebus calabarensis
CCTCAGGGTGTCCAGAAGCCTCACGCTGTCTCCCTGTGTCCCCAAAGGGAAGTTTCTGGGCAGATCCCGCCTGGCAGAGATGCCTGAAGTCCTCTCTCCCCAGTCTCACTGTGCCCAGCCGCAAGGAAGCTGTTACTCCACTGAACTCAATTTTAAATTGCCAATATCAATATTTTTTTAACTGAAATTACTTTTCATAAAGCATATGTATGAACCAAGATGTGGCCCCTTCATTTTATCTTCCAATGTGGTATCTGAGTACTTACATATTAAAGTTCATATTTAATAGTAACCTGCCTGCTATTTTCTCTCTATTGTATTACAGGGGATATTATTACCGTTTTAAAAATTACATGTGCAGGCAGTCTATATTATTTGTTAATTTAATTTTAGAAGAGTAGAGTTAGCATTACAGTGTACTTGCTTTTTAAAAAGAGCTATCTATTTAAGCAGGATCAAGAACATTGACATAGACATCCCATGAGTTTGTCCTCAGCAAAAGAAACTAATCTGTTTCCTTACATATAATTATGATAGCTCCAGAGAAGCAGATTCATGTAATAGACCCGCCTTTCTTTTCCCAAGAATAACTGAGTTTTTAAAATTACATTTAGACAGGAAAATATATTCTTGAGAAGGAATCACTAAAACTTGAGATATATTGAACAAAGAGACAAAACAAAATGACATAACAAAACACTTTTGGAGCCAATTGGCAAGGTTTGTGTGAAAGGAAATGTGATAAACTATAGCTACGAAGGTTCATGGAGTCTTGTTAAAAGAGAAAAGGAGAACAAGGGAAGTAGGAGAACAAAGAACCGTGAACCTGGGGATGAAGTCTTTGAGGAATAGTAGAAATAATGAGACATATGTGTTTGTAAAATAATACAATGGAAAAGATTAAGAAGCAAGAGAAGACGAAAACTTGGAATTCTCATTTTGAAACAACTCAGTTGTGATTAATTGAGTGTTCACTGAAACCGTCTTTGTTTGGTGATAGGGAAGGTTGCAATCTGGGAATATAATGAAGACCATTTGCCCAATAACATGCTTGTGGAATATTGGTTTTTGGTATTCATCCAATGCAGAAAATTTTTTCCCTCCTGCTATGATTTTTTAGCTATGTTCCAGGAAACATGAATAAGAATCGACTAAGAAATCTTTCAAGGTATTTTCTAGCATGAAAAATTAATATTATCTAATGAGTACTTATTTTGTGCTAGACATACTGGCCAGAGATTTTACATGTTACATGCTTTACTCCTTTCAATGACCTCATCTTAAATATTTTACACACTTTATAGATGACAAAGCTGAGCTTAATCAAGTAATTTAACCAATGTCAGAGATACTATTTGTGACTGAGGTAAAATTTTAAAAACTGGCATAGCTTTATTCATTTTAGTATTCATTTCCTTTTTTACATATTTGTGCTCAAAATAGGCTGTGCCAAAAATAGATTTAAGTGCTATGGTAGATTTTGCAGGCCTTAAGCAAAATTCAGCATGCTATTTATCAGTAGGTTCCTGTGGCTGTAAAAATGGACCAAGAAGAACCTTAAAAAAATCTCAATTCTGTTTCTTCGCTTCCTCTTCTGCTCTCCTATTTTTGTGAAATACAGATTAATACGGAACTTCTATTTGGTCTTCTATCATTAATTACATGTCCATGTACCAAATTCGCTTTCAAGATCAAACAATTAAGTTCATGAACTCATCCTAAAAATAGTGCTATGTACCACGTTGCTGACTATTACTACTGTAGTCACCAGATGGCCCAGGGTGGACTTCAAATGTGACTGTAGTGATATTCAGCCATGATGTAGTATCACTGTTTCTAGGATGAATTCATGGCCTGAATTGTTCTAACTCATATATTGTTGCTGTCCTTCTTTCCATCTGGTATTTTTATCTTTTTATAACTTTCTTTTTAACTTTTATGAATATGCAATAGCTGTACATATTTATGAAGTATGGTATGTATGAAATACTGATATAAGCATGCAATGTATATTAATCAAATTTCATAATTTTGTAATTAAGATCTCTATTATGTCAAAATGTTTCTTTTCCTTGTGTTGGAATCATTCCATATTACTCTTGTAGTTATTCTGAAATATACAGTAAATTAGTGTTAACTATAATTTGCCCTATTGTGCTGTCCAACACTAAATCTTGTGCCTATCTAATTATATTTTTGTACATTTTATCTTTTAATAAACTAGTTCATTCACCAATTATTTAGAAGTTCCATTTTATCATCCAGGGATTTTTTTTTGATCATGTGATATTTAAATCATTCCCTTAAATTATCTTGAGGATGACTGATAACAGCCATTGACTTATTATACATGTGTTATAATACCATACTTGTGCTATTACACTGACACTCTGCCTGGACTTTCACCTTTGGATATTATTCTACCTCCACCAGTGCACCTGCCTCTCTGTCATAATCATGAAGACTATCACAGGTCTAGCTGTACATCTTCATTGTTTTAATTTTTGTATGTGTGCTTATAAGATGAAGTTAAAATTATCTCCTATGGCATAATTTGTGCATGCTGCCTTCACATCTAGCTCCTCTCTATTGACAACCTTGAACAAATACCGGGTAACAAGTGCTTAAATGTTTATTTTTTCTAATTGTGTCATGTTTTTAATTCTATTCCTGTTTTATGTTACTTTATCTCCTATGCCCCAATCTTCTGCCTTACCCTACCACACAAACACTTGTTCAAATCCCTCTTGATCAAATTGGTTGAAACCCTCTCCTGAATTTCCTTATTCCTTTTATACTGCAGCTTTTGATACATTGATTCATAGACTTCTTGTTTTTATATAAGTTATATACCATTTCTTTTCCCTGTGTCAGTACCTCCATTGACTATTTCTGTTGCATATTTGTTTAGCTACTGCCAGCATATGATCTGGCATGAAATAGAATTTCATAAAATGAATAAATAGAGAAAATCAGGTCTGATCAGTTTTAATACAGAATGGATTTAGGTATTTTTTTTCAGTAATTTCAGCAGTGTACAGATCTATACATGTAGAAGCATTCTGATGACCAGTAAAAGAAAAATTATTTTATTACCTAAGAAAATTATCTTTATTTTACCTAAAATGTTAACTAGGTAAATTTCTAAGTGCATTGTTCCAGTTTTCTAAGAAGCCAAGCCAAAATCAGGGATGAGATACAATGTAGTATGACCAATCATCTTAGTTGTCTCAGGATTAAGGGTTTCCCTTGAATGTATGACTTTCAGAACTAAAAATGATAATAAACTCTCTAACAAATCAGTGCAGTAGGTCAGCTGAGGAGGTATATGTGCATTAATAAGTGAGTACTCACAAAAGAAAGCAAGGGGGGAAGAAAGTCAAGGTAGGGAGAAGGGTTATGCTGGGCAAATGTGGTCAACTGATCAGTAAAGGATAACTTTCTGAAGAATGGGACAGCTGTAAGACATTGGCAGCCAACATTCAGAAATGGTCAGGGATGGATGCTTTTCTCCATCACTACCTTCATCTGGAACACTATACTTTGCAGCACTTTTTATGGGTCTGCAGGGTGGACTAATATTGTCCTGTCCACTCTAAGCAATTACTTAAATAAAGACAGCAATTTACTATGTTACTTTGGGATATGACCTCAATGAATTAGACCTATTCTTTTTAAAGTTGTTATCTAGAAATATTAATATTAAGTAAGCGGCCTTTGGCAAAAAGAATGTTTAAGTTCTAGAAATGCCCATGTCTCCTCAATATGTCAGTATTAAACCTTTCTGTTTATGGAAGAATTAAAGCCCTTTCATCCTTTGTAATAAAATAACTGACACACACCTCAGGGATGAAGATCTGATAGAATAAAAGATCGAGTTTATTCATTCTGTTTTTACCTTTAGCTCACCAATTTGGATTCTCTCCAGGCTTTTGGAATACATAGTTAGTTAAATTGAGTTTTAAAGGAAGTTAACTATGTCTTTGAATGATAGTATATTACATTATAATTCTCACTGTTACAAGTGTAAAGAGAGATTTCAATATTTACGAATTTGATGAAATAATAATTCAGCCTTAGAAAGACTACAAAAAATTTCCATCTATTTTTATAAAATAAATTCTGTCTTTGTTATCTGTGTTATGTTAAAGATGGGGTAATTCTGGCTGAATTTAGAGAGTAGTAGTAGAAAGGGATTAGAAAGTTGAGAGATTCTAAAGCCAAGTGGAAATGTATATGTAACTGATAGCCAAGATAAAAATAGAGTAATAAGGGGTAAAGCAGTAGTAAGTATGGAGTCACAAAATATGGATACCTAAGAGAAAAAATCCCAAAAAACATTAAGGCAAGGAGTGGAGCAAGTGCTGGGACCTTAGAGGAGGAGAATACTGAACATTTGACCAACTGCATAAGGCTAATGAAGCCTGGGGAACATTAGTATCAGATGAAGTTAGAAAAGTGTTTGGCAGTCAGAAAACAGACATCTTTGTAAACCATTTAAGGACTTTGCTCATATCCTTTGAATGAAAGAGATAGGGAACACCTGAACGATGGTGAAGAGAGGGTGTTATGATCTTCCTATGTCTTTAAAAATATACCTGTTTGCTTTGATATTAAGAGACTGTTTGAAGTGTACTGAGGCCACTTCAAAAGTTCATTGCAGAGGGGAGATGAATTCATTAGGCAGGGTGGTTGGTATGATAGTAGTGGGATGAGGTGGGTTTAGGATATATTTTGAAGGTAAAACTAAGAAGATGTGTGATATCAATGTAAAGAAAGAGAGGAATTGAAAATGAATCTGAGATGTTGGCTTGAGCAATTTGAAAGATGGTGTAAATATTTCTTATAATTAGGAGGAGCTGTTTTAGAAGAAACAAGGATGAGTTTGTTTAGGAGATATTCTATTTTAAATGTTTACAAGAAATCTAAGAAATTCTATTGAACATGCAAGTGACTATGAAAACTAGATGCTCTTGATACTGCTTCAATTGCCTGGGGAGTCTTTTCTACCCCAGGTGACATCCTTCCTCTTAGGCTCAGAGAGGACACTAATAAATCTCTGGATTTCTTCAATGTCAAGAAGTAGCTGATGAAAATTTGGGGGGCTGCTAACCTCAATCCCTTTCTGCCTGAGCACAGCATGCTGCCATTTTGACCGTACTACAACTGAGTGCTGTTGGCATGAAGACTTTCTGCAAGATAACCCTCTCAGTGATTCCAAAGGGCAAAAGCTGTCCTCTTATCGCTATTGCTTTCAACCCCTTTGCTAACCATCTATATGAGCTTGGGATTGCACAGAAGTTGTAGTTAAAAGTTTAAGACTCATAGACCAGGCACAGTGGCTCACACCTGTAAACCCAGCACTCTGGGAGATTAAGGTGGGAGGATCGCTTAAGCTCAGGAGTTTGAGACCAGCCTGAGCAAGAGTGAGACCCTGTCTCTACTAAAAATAGGAAAAAAAAATATGTAGGCATTGGTGGTAGGTGCCTATAGTCCCAGCTACATGGGAAGATGAGGCAAGAGGATTGCTTGAGCCCAAGAGTTTGAGGTTGCTGTGAGCTAGGCTAATGCCACTGCATTCTACCTAGTGTGACAGAGTGAGATGAAATAACAAAGTTTAAGGATCATTATTACAAAGGAAAACAGAAATTGGAGCCTAGTCAGCCAGGAAAAAAGCTGAGCTCTACTGAAGCAACCTCCTTGCTTGTGTCAATCCAAGGGGCCATGAATTCCAGACGTTTCAAGAAGGGAAGTATTAAGGACCAAGGACAATGTTGGAGCCAAATGGGATAAGACATTTCAACTACAGTGTATTAATCCCAGGAACACTTTAAAACACAAAAGCTCACATGTAGACTAGACCTGTGGGTCCAATGCCATTAACACATGTAAAAGTCCCTTGCAACCAGACGCCATCCCAAGAAGGAGAAAATTGACGATAGGTATGTGAGTCCCTGGGTGGGGATTCAAACAGTTTACACATCCTAATCTCAAAGGCAATGAATTTTCTGCTGTTCCTGGTAGAACTATATCTTTTGCCAAGCTTTACCTTCCCTGGGATAGTGGCAGCTGATTTTTTAAATTTTCCACACACAAAAAAAATTACAGAAAAATTTTATATCTGCTGTAAAAAGACATTCTCTGGGGGCGGCGTCTGTGGCTCAGTGAGTAGGGCACCGGCCCCATATACCGAAGGTGGCAGGTTCAAGCCCGGCCTTGGCCTCGAATTGCAAAGCAGAAAAATAGCCAGTGTTGTGGTGGGCACCTGTCGTCCCAGCTACTCAGGAGGCTGAGGCAAGAGAATCGCCTAAGCCCAGGAGTTGGAGGTTGCTGTGAGCTATGTGACGCCACGGCACTCTACCAAGGGCGATAAAGTGAGACTCTGTCTCTACAAAAAAAAAAAAAAAAAAAAAAAGACATTCTCTAGTGTTAACTACTGAGCATGAGGCTATTTTATGGAACATTCAACAATCACTAATAGCTCACTATGCTGGTTTTCGTAAATAAAAACTGGGAAGCAACCGAACTGTCACATCTGGCCAAGAACAATGATGCTCATTAAGCTGTGGGGATATCTGTACAAAGGGAAGGACTTTGTCAGCTACCATTTAAACTGAACAGTAATCTCTTTTTTCAAAAGGCTAGGCTAAAAGATGGGACAGTAAGGAAGAAAGAGAGAGGAAGGAGTGTCACATGTCACTTCTGACAACACTTGTCAGGGCCCTGGACTGGCCAGGTCTTGGGCCCTGCTTAAGTAGGTTCTGGAGGCAGACCGCTAAGTTACCTTGCTCAGGTTCAGTTTCTCTTAGGTGCCTGAGGGCTGTCTACTTTAGCTGGAGAGAGAGAGAGAGTCTTAGAGAGAGTAAAGCAGTCTCCTTAGAATAGATAGATCTCAGTCTTTAGCGGAGCTTGGTTATCTTCAGCAGAGAGACGCTGTGCTGGCGTTCTGCAGGCAGGAGAGGAGACAGAGTCAGAGTAAGCAGGTCCATGATAGAATGCACATGCTCCCGACTGCCTTCTCCTCCAGCCCAATATAAGGCTGATCTCCTGCTTCTCAACACCACAGGTGCAGAGACTGCCTATTCACCACTGCTCTCATCTCGCGAGCTCTCATGCTTGTCAGGAGAGCTAAATCCCTCTCCACGCCCTTTCTGCCCAGGTGTTCCATTATTGGGCTATCCAGGTATTTCTTATAACTCTCACTCCTAGCCATAGGCTACATGGGCTGCAACAAAGGAGTTCTGGCCTATTTGGTGTTTACAGAAATAAACTATCCCAATGCTCTACTCAACTCCTATAGTCTGATGATGAGTAAATTAGAAGCAACACTAGTTAGAGATATGAAAGTTTGCACTCTAAGAAATCATAGTAATGTAAACAGTAACATGTAAATCCCACTTTGATAGGGAGAGGGGAGTTCCAAAAGGAATCAATTACCAAGCAAGACTGATGAGAAAACAAACAAGAGCATCTAGATGGAGTCAGGGCAGGGACTTCCCTTTGGGCCCTCCTAGCTCAAGGTTCATCTGTCCCTCAGTAATGAAGGATTACAGTGAATGCGGAAGCATTTCCTTATTATTTGTAGTCTATTGCGTTATGAGTGGTTGCTGGGATTGATAGTGAAGTGACAATTTGCAATGTAGCATTGATCTTTTTATTATCAGTATAAAGTGAGTAAAAGACCTCCTGCAGCTATGGTTAACGGAACTGGGGGAATCCAGTGGGTTTGCAGTGGATGACTGAAAAAGGGAGAGAGAGAAGAGAGGAAGAGAGAGGTAGAAAGAGAATGAGAGCGAGAAAGAGAAGAAATAGCCCTTGATGCCCAAGGCATCTATTGTATCTAATGAATTAATTTCTCTCCTTTGCATCTAGGAAGCTATTACTCATGTGCCATTCTCCTTGGAAGAAATGAGATGCAATATTCAAACCCCTTTTTGGTAGCATTTCAAAGGAAGGCTAGCAGAGGACATCCTCAGAGGAGACCTCTTCTCATCTGGGTGTATCCTAGATTTAATGACATATGGAGATGTGTTAAGCTAGTGTTTCTTGGTACTGTTTCTTGGTATTGTTTGATGCTACTTTACCCAGTAGCACCAAAATAGACTTTCAGGCACTGATGTCGAAGCCTAAAAGGTATGGGTTCAAATGCTGGTTCTGCCCCTCCATGCTGTCTGATTTAGGGCAAGTGACTTATCCTCCACCTCCAGCATGAATAATACATACGACACAATAATCGTGCCTACCTTGCAGGACTGTGGTGGCGACTGTCTGAGATAATAGTGCCTGTAAAACAGGCGTCGCACACAGGGAACTCTGAACAAATGTCATTAATAACCGCTGGATACGACGATCTTGAGTGCCCACTGCACCCACAGCTTTCCTCTTGGGGAGACTGAGACATGAGGCCTGTCTCCTGACGAGCGCTCTGGGATTGATTTTTCAGCTGCATATACTGGAGACTCGCTAGGGCGTAAAATAAAGGAAGCAATAACTCTCCTCTGACCACTGAGCTGCTAAAACAAAGGGGCCTGGGACTTAACGCCCTGTAGGATAACACGGAGAAAGCCTGGTCATAGGGAGCCTGTTGCTAGTTTCAAGACTGTTGGATGCGGGGAAGAAGGATTTGTCACCCAGAGGGCTTTACATTGTCATTAGCGCTGTGGTCTCTCCCAGTCCTTGCCATAACCTGTAGGGGTGTTTTATGAGAGAATTAACCCCAAGTAACTTTTGCAGTAATAAAATAATACTCTGTGGAGGGCCTGCTCATTTTCTGCGTGTATTTTATTGCTCTGTAAGGCGCGGGGAGAGAGAAATCATGACGACACTCAAACACAAGAGGGAGAAGTATGTGCTGATCCTGATATTTCTTTTTTAATTCAACTAAATTTGCATCCTTTAGGTCTCTTTTTCAGACTACAAAAAATAAAAGTAAAGCCAAGTCTTCATCTTTTTAGATTAAAGAACATGTGTTGTTTTCTTCTGATTATAAAGCAATACATCTTCATTATAGAAAATATGAAATATAAATCAAAGAAAATGTTTTAAATTGCCTCATAAGACTTTTAACCAGACATAAATATTCATAATATTTTGGTACATTTCCTTTTAAATGCTTTCTATGTATGTATTGGGAGATCTTATTAAATGTACAATTTAATTTTTTTTGAATTGCCATTACTGGGTGTATTTCTCCACATAACTGAAACTTATTTTTAAAGATAAAATTTGTAAGTACAAAATATTAAAACCCCCCCTAAATGCACAAACTTAGGAAACAGCTGAAGAACCTATGATAGAGATATAGAATGTAGCATCGCACAGCTATGGGTTTTAAAAAGAAGAACACGGCTCAGTGAAGATGAGTGCTGGGGATTTATCTATAGCATGTTACCTTCTTTTGTAAGAAATAAAAGGAAATAAGGAAATATTAATTAATGAAAATTAATTAATTTTGAAAATTAATTTTGCAAAAATAACAGAAGCTCAATAAAAGTGGCTGCTTATTGGGGCAGAGGAAGAGTGGTGGATGAAGAAAGGAACACTTCTTCATGTATATGGCTTTGCATAGTTTGACTCTTGAAAACATGCTCATGTTCTACATATTTTAAAAAAATAAATTAACAAAGATAGAGGAAGAGTCTCTAAAATTGAATGCAAGCATAGATAAAAGAATCCATTGTATTTCAAATGAATAATGTGACCAGACTAAAATACCTCCCTCTTAGCCCCACCTCCCACCACTGCTGCTTTGGGGGTTCAGTTTCAGCCTGAGTTTTGGAGGAGACACATTAAAACCATAGTATGCCATCCTTGGTGCCCAAAATTCACAGCTTCTTGCATACAAAATATATTCATTCCATCCCAATATTCCCCAGAGTCTTAACTCATTCCAGCATCAGCTTAAAGGTCCATAGTCTAGAGTCTCATCAAAATCAGAATTGAATGAGCCATAAGGCAGGAGTCACCTTGAGGAAAAGTTTTCTCCTGCAGTAAGCCTGGGAAATCAAAACAAACTACTTCTAAAATAAGACAGGCTTAGGATGGACACTCCCTTCCAAAAAGGAGAAATGGGCAAGAAGAACGGAGGAACAGGCCCCAAGTCGTCTCAAAATCCAACAGTGAAACAGACTGAAGCTTTAATGCTCCAGAACAGTCTCCTTTGACACTGGGGCCCACATCCATGACCTCAGGCAGCTCTGGCTTTGCTGCTGTCCCCCAGACGCTCTCCTGGCTGGAGTCTGTTACCTGCAGCTCTCCTATACCAGCAGCCCTATTGTTCTGGGGTCTCAGTGACAGTTCCACTCCTGTGACCCACTAGGCAGTTGCCTTAGTGAGAGCTCTCTTCCACTTGGCATGGCCCTGGAAGGGGCCCTCTAAGGTAGCCTGTAGAGGACTGGCACCATGCTTGCAAAGGACAGTTACTGATTCATATCACATTAAAAGGAAATGCTGAGAACAGGACAGTCTCCTGGCAAGCCTAGAGATGTTTCCTGACTTGGGGGCCATCCCCTAAGTAACTCAGTGTTCTGGAATGAGATAAGGTCGGTCACTCACTAGTAAGCATGTGTTAAACATTGATGCTTAGTAGTTCTTCATGCGGGATGTGGGGAAAGAACACGTGAGGAGAACACGTGGCCATCCTTACGCAGGCAGCCCTCATATGTAATTACCTGAACTCTGCACACCTGTTTATGTCAATTACCTTAACTCTCCACACCTGTTGTGTATAACCTTAATAAATAGTCGTTGCGACCTGCGACTAAGGTTAGCCCGCCTCCCGCAAGCTTGTACTTCTAATCCGTGTCACACCTGGTTCCTTCCTGTGGCATCACTAGGACCAGATCAGTTGAGTAAGGAGGGTGTTTAATACAGTTATGTGTTGACTGGCTAAACACTCCCTCACAGATTGTGTTGTGTGAGCTGGTTCATTGTCATGATTCAAGAGCCATGAACTGTTGGCCAAGATTTTCAGTTAAGATTTTCCTGTGTCTCCCCTCAGAAAAACATGTAATCCATTTGTACGCTGCCATTTTCTTCATGGCATTAGCCCCATAAACTTGGATCAACATGTTCCTGATTGCACTTCCACTCTTGCCAAATTTAACAAGAACTTCAATGTATGTTCATTGCTCTAATTCTAGCTCTGACATTCTTGTGACAACACACAAAACTACACACCAAAGGCCTCTCAATAAGACGCTGCCACATGTCAACACAAACACAACAGTGAGATACTGATAAACCAAGGTCATATGCCTTACTGAGCTGTTTGTACAGTGCTGCCAACATAAGTGCATGGCAGTGAATTTGTGAGCTTAATTGTTAGACCTGGCATAATGCTGAAGTCAGGGCGTTCAGTGCACCTTTCACCAGACTAGCATACACTCTACTTCTAGGTAATTTTTTATTAATCCCTCCTCCCCTTCCCACTCTCCCTTCTTCTTAGTTTTCAATTACATCAAATTATGACAGCTGTACTAATTATTTAGCTCCTACTTATAAATGAGAACACTTAGGGTAATGGTCTCCTAGTCCATCCAAGTTGCAGCAGAAGACATTATTTCATTCCTTTTAGTTGGTGAGTAGTGTTCTACTGTTTATAAGATATATATCAGCACTCCTTATCATATATATACACATATAATAAACATATATATTTACACACCCACCCCTCACATTTTGTTTATCCACTCATCAGTTGGTGGGTACTTAGGGTGATTCTTATCTTTGCAGTTGTGAACTGTGCTACAGTAAACATTTGGGTGCAGATGTGTTTTGATATAATGACTTAGCTTCCTTTGTGTAGATACCCAGTAGTTGAATTGCTAGATCAAATGGTAGGTCTGCTTTTAGTTCTTCGAGGAATCTCCATCCTGTTTCCATAGAGGTTGTACTAGTTTATATTTCAACAGTGTTTAAGCATTCCCTTTTCCCACATCTGCACCAATACCTATTGTTTTCTTTTCACTTTTTAATAGTGACCATTATGACAGAGGTAAGGTGGCAGCTCATTATGGTTTTAATTTGCATTTCCATGATGATTTGTGATGTTGAACATTTTTTCATATGCGTTTTGGCCATTTATTTGTATGTCTTCTTTGGAAAAAACATGTTCATGTTTGTAACAGAATTGTTTGTCTTTATCTTGCTGATTTTGTTTGAGTTCTTTGTAGATTCTGAGTACCAGTTCTTTGTCAGGTGTATGGTTTGTGAATAATTTCTCCTATTCCGTAAGTTGTCTGTTTAGTCTGTTGATTATTTCCTTTGCTGTGCAGAAACATTTTAGGTTAATTAAGTCCCATTTATTTATTCTTGCTACTGGTTTATTTGATTTGGAGGTCTTAGTCATAAATTTGTTGCCTGGGCCAATGTCCAGAAGAGTTTTTCCAATGTTTTCTTGTAGAATTTTTTTGTGGTGTCAGGCCTTACATTTAAATCTTTAATCAACCTTGAGATAATTTTTGTACATGTGGAGAGATAGGGATCCAGTTTCCTTCTCATGCATGTTGCTATCCAATTTTCCCAGCGCTGCTTATTCAAAGGGCATTCTTTCTACTGCACAAGTTAAATTCCACCTTCCATAAAGCCCTCATGTGAACACAATTCAGCCAAATTATTTACTACTTTATAACCAGGATAGCTTTTACTCCAATTTTCAATACCCTGTTCTTCATATCCATCTGAGACCCTGCCAAAAAGGTCTTTACTGTCTATATTTCCGCCAATATTTGGTCATGACCACTGAAGTAACGCTAAGAGGCTCAGACTGCCCCTGGTCTTCTCTTCTTAGCCCTCCTCAGAACCATCCTTAGTGCTCCAGATACGGCAGTGCAGGCTCCTTCTAGCTGCTTCCTCCAAACTCTTCCAACCTCTACCATTACCCAGCTCCCAAAGAAATATTTACACATTTCTTGATACTAATTTTCTATCTTAATCTGTTTTTTGTTGCTGTGATGGAATACCACAGACTGGGTAATCAATAATGAGCAGATCTTTATTTAGCCTATGGTTCTAGAGGCTAAAAAGTCCAATGTCAAGGGCCTGGCTTGTGATGGAGGGAGAGTGGAAAAAGGAAGTGAAGCAAGCATGTGAGGAAGGGAAGAGCAGAGGAGCTGCACCCCCTGGTAGCTAACCCATCTCTTAAAGATGACACTGTCTATTCATGAGGGTGGAGCCCTTATGACCTAAAAACCTCTCACTCAGCCCCACCTCCTAACACTGTGAGGTTACCTTTAAACATGAGTTTTGGAGGGGACATTCAAACCATAAAAGTTCCTAAGATTCTCACCTCCTCATGTATAAACCCTGTAAAATCACCTCCCCTTGAGTTTTATGGGAATCCATAAATATGATGGATAGTTGCCCCTTTGTGAGGTTATGTTATATGAGCCAGGTGATGGAATACTCATTCCCATCATTACATTAGGTTCTATTATTTTGCATAAGACTTCATCAGAGCAGACTAGGAAGGATTCTCCTGCGGGCCTTGATGGAGCAAACTCTAATTTTGTGACCAGGAACAGCATGAGGCTTCTAGGGGAGCTGAAAATGACCCCCCTCCACCTTCGCGACCAGTAAGAAGTAGACCTTGGTTATTCCTACCACTGCATGGAAACGAATTTAGCCAACAACCTGAGTGCACTTGGAAGAGGAGCCCAAGCTCGGTGAGAACCACAGCGTGGGCGATATCTTGATTTCAAACTTGTGAGACCATGAACAGAGAACCCAAATGCTCTGTGCTTAGATTTACAACCAAAAGAACTGCAAGAGAATAAATGGATGTTTTAAAATAATAAGTATAAAATAATTTGTTATGCAGCATTAGCGAACCAGTACAAATACCCTCGGTATGAAGGGAAAAAAAACCCCTGCTAATATTAAATTCTTCTTACTAGGTTTACTTTTCATCATCATAAAGGTGTAGAAAATCTCAAACTCTTGTGTGTGTTGTAGGTTAGAACAAATGAGTGAATGGATTGATGTTGGAACCCTAAGCTTTAGCCGTGGAAGGAGGGAGATAAAAGTATGGATTGGGAAAAGGCAAAGAACAACACTATGGGGTTAAACTGGGATAGGAGATTTTACTCTAAAATTGTGGTTTCTAAAATATGTACATCAGAGCTAGGATCTCCAACACATACAAAGCACAAAACATCTAATATATTTCTGCTTGCTGAAAGGGCTAGAACCACCAATATTCCAACAGCAATGAACACAGCGCCCATATCTTGATTCTAAACACCCCTACTTCCAGAAGGAGCTGGGGCTCCCTGGAGAAGTGGTTGATCCTGGGTTGGAACAGAGAAGGTATAAAAAGAACCTGGAACATACTGCCGTAAATTAAGGAAATACTAAAAAGAATTGACAGGGGCATGTCAACAAAGACAGGAGTCATGTCAAGCATCAAAATAAACAAGGCCGCTAATAGATTAAGCCTATTCCAACAGTGAGAATCTGTGAGTCCAAACGGATGAGAGGGACAGAAACGGACAGAGAGAGTGAGTGTTGGAAAATCACAGTTTACAGCCTTAAGAGTCATTGTGATTCAGGCAACCCTCATTAATAGAACCTAAATCTACAGGGAAAGATTTGATGACAAGCAGGATATTGACAATGACAACCTCTCAAAGAATTTCCTTATAAATGACTTATTAATTCTATAGGGGGAAAAGTACCTATGGTAGAGAAACTGCTAACTCCTTAGCCAAATAATCAAAATTAATGTTGGCAATAATGAACAGTTTCCTGAGAAGAGTACAGCATCACTAACGTGACCGTTGAGCCAGAAAGACACAATCTAATCATGAGGAAACCCAGGACGAACGCAAACTGGTGAACATTCAACGCAAAGAACTCTTCCGGATTAAAAAGTCTAGAAAGACAGGGCAGCTAAAAACAATATGTGATTCTAGACTGGATCCTAGACTGGGGGAAAACTGATATAACTGACCTTATTGGGACCATTGACAGCATTGCAATATGGGCTGTAGATTAAAGCATCACACCGATGTCAAATTTCCGGAGTTTGGTAAGTGTCCTGTGATTACGCAGGAGAACGTCCCAGGTCTTAGGACAGACCACGGACGCGTGACGGGGTAAAGAGGGGTGATGAATGCAACTTACCCTCAAATGGTTTTGGTGGGAAAAGATACGTCTTACACATACACAGAATAATAAAGACAAAATGTTTAAATTTGTTAATCTGGGTAAAATGTGTATAAGTGTTCTGGTACTATTGTTACTTTTCTAAAAATTATTTCAAAGTGAAATAAAATAAGCCTTTTTTAATCTAGAAATTCTTTCCATATGCCACTTATGACTGGTTATAGAATGTTCTACCTTACAGATATAATTTATTAACTCTTTATTTTATGATTTCCAGGTTTTTAAGAAATTGTTAACTATTATAAATAATACTGTGATGAACATTTTGTTCATAAATCTCTGAATGTATCTTTGGCTATGTTTTAGTATACATCCCTAGAAGGGGAATCCCTGAAACCAAGGGTTCAAACTATTTTTTTTTTTTATTGTTGGGGATTCATTGAGGGTACAAGAAACCATGTTACACTGGTTGCATTTGTTGGGAAAAGTCCCTCTTACAATCGTGTTTTGCCCCCAAAAGGTGTGGCACACACC
>CAUYON010131671.1:0-19040 GCA_963573935.1 Arctocebus calabarensis
TGTGTGTGTGTATACATACCACATTTTGTTAATCTACTCATGGATTGATAGGTAGGAGTGATTCCACATCTTTGCATTTGTGAATTGTGTTGCAATAAGTGTTCAAGTGCAAAGGTCCTTTTGATAAAATGACTTCTTTTGCTTTGAGTAAATACCCAATTGTGGCACTGCATGAATGTGGAGAGAAAGGAACACTTATACACTGTTGGAGGGACTGCAAAGTAGTACAGCCACTATGGAAAATAATATGGAGATTTCTCAAAGAACTGAAAGTAGACCTGCCTGCCATTTGATCCAGCAATATCATTAGCTTTTTTTATTTTAATGAATATTTGGTTTGGGACCATGTTTCAGCACTGTGTCTTTTATCCAACCATTATTCATAATGCTTGCAATTGTCAAAAAGAATCCATTTTTTTATCCCACATAACAATGCATAATGCTTGCAATTGTCAAAAAGAATCCATTTTTTTATCCCACATAACAATGCAGTGTAGCAATGGTTCTCCTTTATGTCATGACAGCAACGAAAGACAGGGTTTGAGATAATTTCTCTTCTGATGCTCATTTAATTCACGTGGAACGCATCTGTCCAGCTTCTTTACTTTGCTTATGTGTTTCAAATGGTCTAATAATGCTGTAACAATAACGTGAAACCTTGCTGCTAATTCATGCATAGGTGGAGATGGACTGTTTCCACTCCAGCGTTCAGCTCATCATTATCTAGCTTGGCCTTAGGTTGCCCACGTGCCTCATTTTCACGATTAAAGTCACCAGAAGGGAACTTCTTAAGTAATCAACATACTGTGCATTCATTAGTCACATCCTTTTCAAATATTTCCTTGGTATTTCAAGCTATCTGGGCTGCATTGGTTAACAAGAAGTCATATTTGAAAATAACACCAATTTTTTATTTATCTGTGGTTTCACATTTTCTTAAAAAAATATGAAAAATAATCACAAGCCAAAATGTGCATTTGAAACAATGAGGATGTATCTTAACAATAAAAATAAAGCAAGAAGTGTCAAAGTGAAACATCAGAGATATCAGTTTCCAACTTAAGGAGTCTGACATTTCATATTTAATAACTTAATAAAACTTCATCTTTTCTGGGAAGTTCAGGGTACTCTCATTTCTTTAAATAAAGTTAATCACCCTCTCCAGTGTGTTCCTAAAACCCTTTGAAAAATGCCTGTTTTATTTATGTGAATTTACTTATGTTTTTGTCTTTCCTGACTCCTTCTGACGGTAGCCATTGTATTTATTTTGATAAATCAATACCAGAGTATTTTTGCTTTCAGCAAAATTGGCTATATTTTTTTCCCTCTTTGAGTGAGTTGATCTTCTCACAGAATTTTTGGAAATATCAAATTAAATAACACGTAAAATGTGTTGACTATCAGGTAGCACTTTACAGATGTAAGTGGCATTATTTGTAGCAATGCATTAAGTTCCATTTATTGTGGCTAACAAGATATTTGTGTATCCTAACCTCCTTTTTGGAAATGGTGTGTATAATGATTTGGTTGTTTGATAATGAGAGGATATCTGTAATGTATGACAAGCATTTTCTCTTACTCCTATCTGCGGAGTGAACTCAAACCACGTCTCTTTGTAACATATTTGATTGCATTGTATCATATTTGATTCCTATGTCTATAATTGTAGGAAAAGAAAGAGACGTGTCTTGATCTCATGCCTTCCCATCGCCAGCATTCCAAATAAGTAATGGAAGCCCATCCAGGTTCCTAAGTGAAGAGTTTCTGAAGGGAAGACTAATTAGAAATTGCAGGGATAGCCCTGGTTTTCATTTAAGATGTAGATTAGATTATTTAGTTGACTTATTTATTATATTTGCTTTCTAGCCATGTTAATGGTAGCATGTCAGGTGGAATATCAGCACTTTGATTATTTTCAATCTTGCATTTAGCGAAAGGAATTAGAAATATACTATGAAAATGAACCATTTTGGAATTCAAGTGTGAGCAAGAAATTATTTCATGAAGATAAAGTGAAATTGTGGTGAACCTGCACTTGGGTATGCCTAGAAGTTGCAAGTATAATTCGGGGGGGGAGTAGGCTTTCCTTGGTAAGAGCTGCCTATCAGAATCTCTGAAGGAAAAAGATAAAAATGGGGAAAGCCTTTCTGTTTTATGAAGGATTCTGGAAGCTTATTCCAAGAAGCTTGAGGAACTATGTTGCCTCTTCTATTTCTCAAGCTGGAATCATAGACACAAACAACAAACAAAAGCAACCCTTAAATGTTCTGTGATTTGAGATCTCTTTAAAGTTATGTTAATAATGTGCTTCATTACGGAGTGAGGTGCTTGTGCAGACTTGAAGGAAAGTTCTAAGAGTTCAAAGGTTACATGCTCTAATAAAGAGTAATATACTTCACATACATACACATATAGGTGTGTGTGTATATATATATATATATATACACATATATACAGTATATTAATACTGAGTTTGTGCTTTATTTGTATATATTATTTCTACTGTTTTAGGATATTAATAGAAAAAGTACCAATGTGGTGGAATCATGGGGTGGAACCAAAGAAAAACAAGCTTACACCCACATCATCTTCAAGAATGCAACATTTACATTTACTTGGGCATTTCAGAGAACTAATCAGGGTCAAGATGTAAGTTTCAAGTACTTTTTTTTTCTTTAAGTACAATGATTATGCCCCCTGGTGGAGATGCATACAAAGTGATCATTCAAGTCTGGAAGAAAAGACAGCTTTCTTTTCATTGGTGAGGAATCAATCATCTAGTTATGGGGTAGATTGGTATGAAAATGGTAAGCTTTCTTTCTTTCTTTTTTTTTTTTTTTGGAGTAAGAAAGTATGAAATTGAATAATCGTGTCTTTGTTCTGTTCCCTAAATGAATATAGTTGCTTGAAGCTTAAGAGAAAGAAAATATAATTTTTTAGTTATATAAAAATAGTTTATTTTTAATGGTTTCTGAGACTTTTTGAAAGCTGGTGACTTTCTTGCTCTTTATCTGAATGGTATGACATTTGTCTAGCAGCCATTAACTGGTATCATTTTATTTTTTTATTATAGTAATATTTCCTTTTACAGCCTGGAGAATGTGAATTATTTCCTTTCTTTTACTTTCCCTGATAGAATAGACCTAATCCTAAGTAAATGCCATTGTGCAGTATGTCCTGAGAGTTGCAGGACTGTTATTTTTGTGGATCTCCATAGACATGACTTCCCAGGGGGAAAACGAGGTAAACCAGCTGTACAGAAATGGCCTCCCTGCTGTGGTGGCAGGTGTGGGGCACATTCTCTTTTCTTTTCCGGCTTTCAATAGGGAACCCCTTCCTTCAGTTTTGACTCCATGGTTTCCTTATGAGTGCTCAGTTTACCATTGTTTCGGACATGAACATACCCTAGAATACTATTTTTTCCTTGCCTCAGACCCAAAAGCAGTCAGGGGACCACTGCTCTGCAGTGATTGAGTGATGTCCACTGCTTGATAAAAAACAGACCTTAAATTGACCAGGGTCACAGGAAAGAAAAATGTAGTAAGACTCAGAGATTTGCTTTCTATTCTACATCCTTTTAGGACAAACTAAAGTATGTAGATCAGAAAGAGGATTAGAGAGGGAAACTCAAGCAAGTGGTGTGATCACGTCAGTATTACACAGTTAGTGGTTAGGTGGGAACCAGAGGTCCTGGTCTTCCAAGATTTTCTAAACCCTACTCATGGACTTTTCCACCCTGCCATGCTGTCAACAACCTATTGCATCATTGATTTAGGCTTATATCTGAATGATTGGACATGAATTGCTGCTCTCTTAAACTCTTCCAGATGTAATGCCTACAAACACACTGAGTTTATACCAAATATGATGTTTCTCCTGGGAATAATGGCAAAACTCTTGGAACTCCATTTCTGTGGAAATGATTTTGTAGTGTCAAGAGTTACAATTTTTTTTTTTTTAACTAGAACCAAAGTAGTGATTTAATCTATTGTCAATCTTAGTGTATTAGGCTGGAGCACTTTACTTTGTTATTTCTATGATGTCAATGTAAGTTATCATCTGGTTGTGCGACTGAGCCCCAATGCAGAAGTCATTACTTTCTGCTCTTTTTTTTAGAATAGACGATTCATCAATGACATGGTGAAGATGTATTCTATCACAGCCACTAATGCAGTTGATGGGGTGGCGTCCTCCTGCCGTGCCTGTGCCCTTGGTTCTGAACAGTCGGGCTCATCGTGTGTCCCCTGCCCCCCAGGCCACTACATTGAGAAGGAGACGAACCAGTGCAAGGAATGTCCACCGGACACTTACCTGTCCATACATCAGGTCTATGGCAAGGAGGCTTGCATTCCATGTGGGCCCGGGAGTAAAAGCACTCAGGTAGGTGGGTCTGCATTGTAATTATTCGCAGAAAAGCACATTTGAATAGAGAAACTCAAGGGTTCACCTTAGTGATTATTCAAGAACTATGAAGTTTCTATTTATTCTGAAGTAAGACTTTTAAATTCTCTTTTCTCTCCTCTTCCATTTATTGAGTGCTTAATGTGAGTCATGAAAGTGCTAGTTTCAAGGGACATAAAATATTAAGAAAAACACTCAAATAAGAATGATTTCTAAAAGTATTAAAACTGATTTCTTGTGCATCATTAAGGTACAGCGAGTAAACTATCTCTATAGGCTGGTTATAGCAGTCATCTAGGGGAACAGCTAATGTATCTTATTATAAATTACATTTTAAAGAAAAAGACTGATGCAATATTTTGGGTGAAGGACAAAGCAATTTTCTTGTCGGTTTATACTGACAAAACAGAATAGTTTTGTTATTTCTTAACCTGTCTGCAAGAAACTAAATTTGGAGATAACTGTTCTCTGACTTTACAAAATGTTCTGAATTTTGTGAACTTTGGCCTAGAAAAATCTAGAGTTTAGAAATTCTCTATACTAGTATGGTAAAATATATTAGTAGTAAGATCAAATTGCTGAAATCATTTTTGTCTTGAACTATATTTTTCAAAGACCTTTTTAGTAGTTAATGCATTCTTTCCTGCTATATTGTTTCTTCATCTTTAATCAAAGGACCACTCAGTGTGCTACAGTGACTGCTTTTTCTACCATGAAAAAGAAAATCAGAGTTTGCACTATGACTTCAGCAACCTCAGCAGTGTGGGCTCATTCATGAACGGACCCAGCTTCACCTCTAAAGGAACCAAATACTTTCATTTCTTCAACATCAGTTTATGTGGCCATGAGGTGAGTTCTGACTGTCAGGTGAGGCAGCACCATCTTTCCTCTTGATTGAGCTGATAGCGTCTCTGTGTTGGTGGACTGATAAATTCCCTATGGAAACCTAACAACCAGTATCAGAAGCTGAGCTTTGACTGCTGAAATCCTCTGTTGCCTCCTCGCATACTGGCAGCCTCCTCCACCAGGAGCAACCTTGTCGGACACTCAGATCATCAAAGCACTTATGCAATCAGTTGAATCACAGAGCTTGCAGCTACGGTGTCAGTGCTTTGAGAAGCTGTCATTTTTGTAAAAGTGGGTCAGGCTTGTCAAATCTCACCTATTTAAGGAGGCAGTTATCATTTGAGAAAGCTTGCTGTTGCTTATTTGTCAATTTTGTGTTTTATTTTATTTATTTACTTTTTTAGAGACAGAGTCTCACTTTATCACCCTCCATAGAATGCCGTGGTGTCACAGCTCACAGCAACCTCCAACTCCTGGGCTTAGGTGATTCTCTTGCTTCAGCCTCCTGAGTAGCTGGACTACCGGCCCCTGCCACAGTGCACGGCTATTTTTTGTTGAGTTGGGCTGGGCCTGGTTTGAACCCGTCACCCTTGGTATATAGGGCCGGTGCCCTACCCACTGAGCCACAGGCGCTGCCCAATTTTGTGTTTTAGAAAGAAACAGGAAGTTTGTCTGCAATACAAAGGAGACATGCAGGGCAGGGATGAATGTCAGGTGATAAGGTAGCCTTAAATAATACACAATGGGATTTTGTTTTTTGTGAGAAGAAGCAGAACTTTAATTGATACTGGCAATGGGGAGCATTACAGGATGATATGTCCAATTTTCTTATAAACATACGAAGTTGGGGTTGGGAAGAATGCACAGGTATATACAATTCGTAAAGGTGAAAACCTAGCGAGACATTTCCTCCATATTTCTTCCCATATTATCTCCAATTGTCTTATTATGAGATACTGTGCCGAACTTTATACAAAGTAAGTGAGAAGAGATGGGGTGACCACAGAGGTTTTCAAACCAAAGATCTATAAATTTTACATGGTGTGAAATTTGTCCTGTTCTCATGTTATGTAGGTAATCCAGCGTACTGCTTGACTAGGTAGTCACTCCATTCACTCCATACATTTAAAATGTATATTAAATTATATTTGCCAGTTATTGTGTGAAGCAATAAATAAGATTAATTCCATTCTCTATCACATGTCTCAATCTTGTTTTCTTTCCTTTAAAAAAAATTTCAGATTAATATGAGGGTACAGATGATTAGACTATAATGTTTGCATTTGTTAGGTAAAGTCCAGTAGTAGTTGTGTCCCGTACCCAGGAGGCGTGCCATGTACCCCTTACGTTGTGCCCATTAGGTGAGAACACCCTCATCTCTTCCCGTCTCCTCTCTCCTTTTTTTCCTCCCCCGCTCTTCCCATCTTGAAACAAATTAAGTTTTTCTCTTGTATGGGTGTATATTAGTTCAACTACTGGCTTCATATTAGTATGGCGTACACTGGATACTTGCTTTTCCATTCTGGTAATATTTTACTAAGAGGAATGTGTTTCATCTCCATCCAGGTTAATACAGAAGATGTAAAGTCTCCGTCTTTTTAAAGGCTGAGTAGCATTCCATAGTGTGTATGTGTGTGCGTGCGTGCGTGTGTGTGTGTGTATGCACCACAGTTTATTAATCCATTCCTGGGTTGATGGGCATTTAGGTTGTTTCCACATCGTGGTGATTGCAAATTGGTAAACAATCTGTGTAAATTGTCCTTTTAATAAACTGATTTCTTTTTTTTTCTGGGTAGATGCCTAGTAATGGGATTGCAGGATCCAATGGAAGGTGGTCTGTTTTGAGTTCTTTGAGGGGTCTCCATACTTCTTTCCAATGATGCTGCCTTAGTTGGTGATCCCACCAGCAGTGTGAAGTGTTCCCTTCTCTGCACATCCGTGCCAGCATCTGCAGCTTTGGGAGACTTCTCAATCTTATTTCCATATTACCTGCGTCTCTTCTAACTTCTCTCCTCTTCCCTCCTGTACTTTTTCTCTTCCTTTCCTTTTATTATACTTTCCATTATTTCCTTTTTCTTTCCCCAATAATTTCTCTCTTTCCCTTCCCATTATTTCTTGTTGGCTTCAACAATTTTGTTTAAGCTTAGTGAAAATATACTGTTACCTGTATTGTGGTTAGAAGACCTAGTGGGGGGAAGAAAACTTGTTAGGTTAGGATTGATAGCTGCAAAAAGAAAGAGAAATATTTATACATTTTTTATGCCTGTCCGTGTGTACTAAGTATCTAAGACCAGTAAAACGTCCCCATTTTTCTTTTACATTGCTTTGTAGAAATTATGGAGCAAGCTATATTTCTTTGCAGTTGGAGTATAGTATATTTAAACATACTATATTTAAAGCCTTCCAACGTTTATAAATTGTATCTTCCATCTAACTTCTAAATGATTAAAAAAGTAAACCCTTGTGCTCCCTTTAACTTATTTTATAGTTGAACAGATACACATTGTTGAATCTAAGAGCAAGTGAATAAAGATGCTCCTGGTGACCCATTGTAGGGTTTTGCTGCAATGTGGCTTTTATGCTGTTTTCTTCTCTAGCCCCTATGTTGCCTCTGTGCCACACATGGGCCCATAAAGAAGGAGGAAGAACAAGGTTTTTTGTAGGCATTAAAACCTCCATCAGCAGTTTTCTGGTCTCTTTGCGTGCATTATTATCCTATGAATCGAACACTTCATAGATAACTTTTATTTTCTTAAGTTAGATGGCATTCATCCAGCACCAATGATGCTGTGGTGGGAGGAACAGTGCAGCCTCAGATTGCTGTATTTGTTGTAAGTGCAGTGGCTCGCAGTCACAGTTGTACAGTGGAATTGCCTTGAGACCTGTTAAGAAATACTCGTGCTGGGGCCTCACACCGGAACAATTAGATCAGAATCTCTGTGGTGGAGAGAGAGCCACTGCTCTGCTAGAGTCAATATGTTACTGACATTCAACAAAACCTCTCCTTTATAACTTTATTTTCCTAGGGGAAGAAGATGGCTCTCTGTACCAACAATATAACAGACTTTACAATAAAGGAAGTGGCCGCAGGATCAGATGATTATACGAATTTGGTAGGAGCGTTTGTATGCCAGTCAACTATTATTCCTTCTGAAAGTAAGGGTTTCCGAGCAGCCTTGTCATCACAATCCATCATTCTAGCAGACACATTCTTAGGTAAGCCTTCTTTGGTTCATACTTGCATACATACATTTATCCTAAAATTATGGTGTTGATAATTTGCTGTTGCATTGGTGTTTGCCATAGATGATTAAGGCCCATATGTAATTCTAAATCATCCCTTTGTAAAATGATTTAAAAAAAACCTTTACCCAGAGGTAATCAATCTTAGTGAGTACAAGAAACTTCTGAACGTGTGTATTAACTCATAGGTGGCATGACATTTTCTGAGAATCCACACCTTTTATCGAATTCTTTAGGAGTTGAAGAGGCAGGATAATTTTAAAAGCCAAAACCAAAAACAAAATAAGAACAGTAAAAAACTCATAATCCCAACCTAAGTCATCATCCATGCCACCAGTTTTTATCATCTTCTCTCACACCAGCAGTAAACTGGTGACAAGGAGCAGAAGTGAAGGATGCTCGTGTGCCTTTTCTGTCTCTGTGGTCCTGGCAGATGTAGAAAAGTTTTAAGAATACCAGTCTCTATTTAGTGATTCTTAGGAATCAAATTCATTATAACTCCTGGGTTGGTGGTTATGAATCTACAGTTTTAATAAACTTCCTAGGTAATTCTGTCGTGTGTCTGTATTTGAGAACCATTGCTCTAGACTCCAGAGGAAGTAACTAAGTTTCAGCACCAAGGTCAGTTACTGCACATGCGCACTCTGCTTCAGAAACGGGTTGCCGTTACTGCTTGTGTTTCAGTTCTGCCATCATTTTGTCTTGCGAGAGATGGGTGTGGGAAGGGGGGAGCCTTACTTTTCTGCTTATGAGATTAAGCAAAATTGGAGGTTATTTTCTGGAAAGTATTAGGGCACAAACATTTTTTCTTTGTCAAACATGTTTATATTGAACATGAGTAAAAAGCTAAATTAGGAAAGTAGCACAGCTCATCCGGCAAAACTCACCAGAGGATGAAAATTTTGACAGTCGATTTGTGAAATGTTAAAACTAGAAGGAACTTCATAGATCATCTAAATTACAGATGATGCGTGCATTTTACAGATTCAGGAAATAAGACTCAGAGAGGAAAAATGACTTAAGCAAAATTACAAAGCTAGGGAGTAAAATCTTTTCTGTTTGATTCTGGAGACTTCAGAAAATTTCTTGTTTTTACCAGGAATGCATTAATTTAGTACAGTATTTCTGGCAAAATGATAGTCATCAAAGTAAAGGTATTTTTCATTGAGATATACAGAGACTAAATAAACCTGATTTTCCCATATTGCTTAATAGTTTCTTTTTTGAATGCTATCTAGGAGTGACAGATGAAACCACTTTGCAAAATATAAATGTAAAAGAAGATATGTTCCCAGTTTCACCCAGCCAAATACCAGATGTGCATTTCTTTTATAAGTAAGTGAAGATGCTACTTCCCTTGGCTGCTGTTTTTATCAAAAGGAACTCATATATATACATATATGTACACCCTTATATACTTACAATTGTCTATATGTATATGATCATGTACTGCATAGTGAGTTACCATGATTGAGAAGATGGATTATATTACTTTGGGGTTCCTAGAATATAGCTTATACTTAATAGTCAGTAACTGGTTCTTGAATGAGAGGCTTAGTAAAAAGTAGGAAATGTGGAATATTTTGAAAGTCATATATAGTCTCTTTCATGTATATGTAGACTTATAGTCTTTTAAATTGGGCAATAAAGAGACTCTATTTCGTTATCTAGACAGTAATAATTTATAATTTACACATCAAAGCATCAGCCTAAGTTGATAAGACCCCTGTTCCTTTAAAAAGTGTTTTGGATCATAATTATGATTAAAATTGTATTAGCTTTACTAAGTATCTTGATGATAGCTTTTTACTTTACTTGGAAAAATAGGCAGCATTTCATAAGTAGGGAAAGTAAATGAGCTGACTTTGTATTAAAATTCTAGATTAGTGAACTTGAATACATTTTCCTTGTTTGTTTGTTCATAGAGCGGGAGAATAATTACTCATATGACATTCTTATCTTTGTAATCTGTATTATATCTGTTTCTAAAATATTGTTTGCCTTATAACAGGTCTTCTGCAATTACAACATCTTGTATTAATGGCCGATCAACTGCTGTGAAAATGAGGTGTAATCCCACTAAACCTGGAGCAGGACTGATTTCAGTACCCAGGTATTCTTATTTCCATATAATTATTCCTCATTTGTATTTATCACAAGGCAGCGCAACTCTCCAGTGTCTTACTATTTTAAAGCATTTTCTCCATGGGTGTAATGCAGAAAGAGAACAAAAGATCTGTGGGGCTCTGTTGTAGGGATGTGCTGAGCTCCTGCTGTGAGGGATAGGTCTGTACAATCTCAATACTTCCCAGCCTTCTCAGTGACATATTCTTGCCGTGTTTACCTTCGATGTCTACTCCTCTTGACAATAATTTAAGCAACTTAAAGATATTACATTGCCTGTATCCTTTTGTTTATCCTATTGTTTAGCCTCCATTTCTTTGGAAACTAGACTAGACACTTCCCTAGATTATAGGATTGGATCAACAACTAACTAGCAGAGTGATCTACATGAACTATCTAACTTCTGAGTCACAGTTTCTTTCTCTGGAAGGGGATGAGGGCCCAGGGTAGATAATTTGTATGATTTATTTCTAGTTCTTCAGGTTTTTTTTTTTTAATTAATGGGGGCAGAATCACCCAATAAGTTTGACCCGTGTAATACATAATACAGGTCATACTAGTCTGATCAATATCATTCATATGTATTTTTAACACTAGCAGAAAATAAATACTTGCATGGACTCAGAATTGTTAACTTAAACATAGGCTTTGTGGGTGACACTTAAATGTCCCCTGATTTTTTATTCTAATCTTGGTAGGGTTAAGGTACATTTTCATCATTGTTTGAGATTTTTTTCCCTTCAAACTAGCAAAAGTCTATGTTTTAAAAAGACAATGAGTGACTTAATTTTGCTTTTGGTAATTTCACAGTAACCTTGGAGAAACTTTCAGCTGTCCTGCTTATGTCACTTCAGGTTTGTAAATCAGTGGTCTGAACATTGCTTCAACTACTTGTGTGTCCTAAAAATAATTTGGACGTTTGGCAGAGTGTTTGGGGCTCATTTTTGGGTGTAAGACAGACTGGCATTCACCTCTCACACCTGTGTTTTCAGCTTCTCATGGTTCTGTAAATTAGTTATTCTTTTGACCTATGTGAGGAGAGAGAAGCGTGTGATGGGAGGGGCACGTGCTGAGAGGCAGTGGACAGAGAGAAAGGAGCAGAGGCGGCCTGGTGCTCAAGGACCTCCGCTCCCCACACACTCCATGCAGAGGCTCCAGGAATAAAGGCATGCGTCTTTCCTTATCCTCTGATATTCCGCCATATAGCTTTGAGTTCAAGAGTTTGCTCTAGATACTATAAAACTTCTGGGGTTTTATTTTTTAGAATCAGGCAATTAACCTCTCTGGGTCTCATTTCTAGGAGTCTACTTGAATAACTTCGGAAGCCTCCTCCAATTATGTGACTCAAGGAAATGATTTTACTAACAACTTGGTCCCTCCTCTAGAAAATGTATCCCACTAATTCTCCTAAGGTGTTTTCTGAGGTTTTAATATAATAAAGAAAATAATCTCCTGGAGTTAAATGATGCCACCTAGAAACTGATTTTTTCATGGGGAGGAGAGGAAAAGTGGAGTTTCTCTTTTGACCTCCAGCAGCAACCTGCTATTTACAAACTTAACTATCGTTGCCAAGGTTTTTCATCAGAATACCTTGGGGAGTCATTTGTTTTAAAAAGTAATTTCTGGTCCTTCCCTAAAACCTACAGAATCTCTGTATGTTGAGCATAGGAATTGTTTTTAGAAACACAAAGTAATTCTGGGCATATTAAAATTTGAGACCCATTTGTCTTAACCCACATTTTGGAAATTTGACTTTTTTTTTTGGTCCGGGGCTGGATTTGAACCTGCTACCTCTGACATATGGGGCTGGCACCCTTCTCCTTTGAGTCACAGGCACCACCCGACTTTTTTTTTTTCCTGAGATAAATTCTCAAACTTTGCTGTGCATTTTGGTTTCTGAAACGATAATTTAAAATGTTGTGGTCTACAGAGTATTTTACCCATACTTTGATAAACCTTTAGTTACAATTCTGATGCACATTAAAGTGTGTGGACCACTGCTCTCGGGTGAACCCCACAGTCTAAATGTGCTGATCTTTCTTTATTGAGTTAGTTTCCTATCAAGGCACAAGGGGGAGCTCGGGGATCAGACTGTGAGAAAACAGCAGCTTGTTCTGAAATAATTAGAAATTTTTTTAGCTGTAGGGCTGAATAAAGATTTCCTACTAACTGGAAAATAGTGTTAACAGAACCAAGTTTCTCAGGCTACTTTTGAAGAGGACCTTTTCTTTTTTTAAATTTTTTTCTTAAACTTTAAGACCTCCAAGGACTGGAGAGGGTAATGCTAACTAGACCCTTGTCTTGAGAAGCCTCCTAGGCTGACTGAGAAGTCTCAGAGTGGAAAAGGGATGCCACCCTCAGGAACTCACATTTCTTGGTCACGGATCTTGGCAAACGTCTTGGCAAACTGGGCAAAGGCAACAATACTAGTGTTGGGTGGGGCTCTGTATCTTGGTGTCCTAAGAAAATGTCACAAGTTCCCCAGCCCGGGGAAAATTAGAATGTCTTTTTTCCCCTTTTCTTTTTAATTTTTATATGTTTGTGGGGTGCAATTTTGTTATATGCATAGATTGCATAGTGGTCAAGTCAGGGCTTTTAGGGTATCCCTCCCCCAAATAATGTACATTATGCCCATGGTACATCAGTTCTCAGCATTCACCTTCTCTTACCCCTCACTCATCTGCATTTCTCTCCACTGTCTACTCTCTATGTCCATGGAGGCATAATTTTTTAGCACCTACTATGAGAGAGAATATGCAATATTTGTCTTTCTGTGCCTGGCTTGTTTAACTTAAGATAATGACTTCTGGTTATATCCATGTTTCTGCAAAAGACATTTTATTCATTTTAATGACTAAGTAGTATTCTCCATTCTGTATATATGCTGCATTTTTTGTATTCTGTCATCTACTGATGGAACTTTGGTTGACTCCATATCTTTGCTATTGTGAATAGTGCTGCAATAAACATATGAGTGTGGGATTTTTTTTTGATATACTAATTTTTTTTTTCCTTTGGGTAGATAGATACCCAGTAGTGGGATTGCTGGATTGAGTTATAGTTCTATTTTTAGTTCTATGAAGAATCTCCATACTGTTTTCTATAGAGGTTGTACTAATTTGTATTCCCACCAGAAACATAAGAATGTCCTTACAGAAAGTGAATGAGGCAGGAGAAAAGGAAGTTGGTGTTCTTTGTGTATTGCCTGAAAAATTAGAGGAAGAAGCAAATTATCTGGCTGCCTATTCATCTGCAATTGGAAATTCCAACCTGTCTATTTGGTCTGGTGAAGGTAGTTGATGTCTAATTCCAAAAAGTGTCTGGAGGGAGTGAGACATTTTGGATAAAAACAGTACTGTGTTTTGACAGATGGAATCTAAGAGTTGGGGTGGACTTTTGAGATTTTCTAGTGCAGCTTGTACCTTGGGCAGAGAATAAACTAACACAATAGAATGCTGATATCCCTAAATAGATGCCCCTCCGGCCTGTGGCTGAAAGGCTTCCTAAACCTTTAATTACAATCTTAGGGGGACAGAGGAACTGAAGGCTCTTCTTTCATTAGAAAGAATTTAGACCTAAGCTTGTGCCCAGAGGGCTCTTTCAAAAACATGAGAAATGTCTGTTAGTGAAAAGAATATAAAAAGACTGTATTAGAAAGCAGGCAAGTGGAGCCATTTTTACTCTGATAATAGAGTCGCCGTAGCATCTGTGAGAACTTAGAGTCAAACCCATTTACTTTACAGACTAGGTAAAGCTGAAGCCCCAGGTTGTATAGCGTAGAGTGGCACAATCAAGATGGAATAATTTCCTGACTATATCTATTGTTCTTTTCCATGCCAGCATGCTTTCATCTTGACATTTTTCCCCCCTCACATTCCTCATGGGCAGGGCAGAGAGTTGCAAAGAATCACATCAAAAGCAAATATCACATTTATCCTGGAGGAGAACTCAACTGATCTGCAAGTTATTGGTGCTTTATTTTAAATGAGTCATCTTTCTTCAAACAGGGTCTTTATTAATGTTATGAGTTAGAGGAAAATCATGATCTCGCTGTCTTTCTTTCTCTCTCCCTCTCTCATGACAATACTTAACTGTTTGGGAAGTTTATAAATCAGTCTAGAATTGTTTTGCCAAAACCTTCTTCAAAATCCAAATTCAACTTCATTATCAGTGTAGCTTCTGGGACTACTGTATCTCACACAAGGGATGCTTCCCATTTCTATTCTGATAATATTTAGTGATCAGACACTCTAGGGATTTATTCCAGAGATTCCAGTTTAGAGCCTGTCTATCAAAGTCATCTGATCTATGGATGCTAATGTAGTATTTTCTTTGGTCTTTTGGGTAAAACTGTGAAAGGCAAAAAGTCTATCCACTATAAGTTACTTAAGAGCTGGAGAATGATGATTGGTTGAGTCCTTTGTTTTTTATTTTTTCCTCTGAACCATTTATGGACAGATAATAAATATCTAAATCTGCAAGTTAAATTAAAAAGGCAATTGAGCTCAAAAGTTTAAGACCAAATATATTCTTAGTACATTAAAAAGTAAGGCATATAAAAACATAATGAGCACAAGTGAAAACAACTGAAAGCCACTATGATCATGAAATGGAAAATTTCTAAAACAGAATGCTAAAATTATGTGATTTAAACTCTAATAATCTTTGTGATACAAAAATCTCAAAATACAAAATTTTAGGGTCAATTTTAAAATAAGGATGATAAAACTTAATTTTTTAAAAAAGAGAAATTAAGGAGTATCTGCCTACATCTTGATCTGAAACTACCATCTGGTAATTAACTCAGGACAGAATCTTTGAAAGGGGAGGTTTTTATAGGAGATTGATAGAATTTTGTAACCCTACATCTAAGAGCTTTGGGTAAAGAAAATTTTATGTTCAAATTTGGTCTGCTGTGATCTACATGTTTGTGTCTCCCTAAATTCATGTTAATATCATGAATAATGATATTATTAATTCAAATATCATCACTAAATATCATCACTAAATATCATCAATTAATACCAATATCAAGATGATGGTATTGGGTGGTATCTTTGGGAGGTGAACTGATTAATTCATGATGGTTTTGCCTTCATGAATGGGATGAGTGCCGTCATTGTATAGACTCCAGAGACCTAGTTAACCCCTTCCACCGTGTGGAAGCATACAGTAAGCCCTCAGCAGACATTGAATCTGCTGGCATCTTGACCTTGGACTTCACAGCCTCTAGAACTATGAGATAGTTGTTTATTATCTACCCAAGTTAAAGTATTTTGTTATAACAGCTTGAATGGCCTAAGACATAGTCATAAACTATTTACATAATAACAAAATTGGAGCAAGTTGCAGTAGTGTTTTATGGATCACACACAAGAGGGCACAAGACATCCTCATTAAGGAAAGGCTGAGTTTCCTAAGATGCCAAAGCTGAGAGGAATCACGAGCAGCAGGTTAGAGACAGCTTCCCCAATGACAGTTTGAATCCAAACCCCCATTTGAAAGAAGCTCAGCAAGAATAGTTTGTCCCAGAGGATAACTCAATGCACAAATGTTCTAGGCACACAAGACCATGGCCTTAACACCCAATTTCCTGAGAAATCCGGAAGGGTCAGAAATGTATTGACCATGTCAATAAATTTATTTTAAGTTTTGTATTTTAAATGAAGTTTTGGCATAACAAATTTGCTCTGACTTATAAAGTATTCAAATAGTTAATAATAGGTTGAGTATTGGGTCACAATAGTTCATAATAAAGATTCTTCTCCATGACTTCATGATATGAACCCAGTAGATCCTGCTTTAGGAAAGTTGATTTATTTAAAAGATAACACAACTAGATTATTGCTTAGTCCAGTTATCCTCCAGGAAGTATATCCCATTTCATAATCCAAGAACTGACTTCCTAAAAAGAGATAGAAACTTGACTTCTTACATACTGCCAAGACCATCCTGATTCATAAGGTAATCCCAGAAGCAAACTAAAGAAACTGGGAAGTCTAGTCCTCATTTATCAATAAAACTAAATCAAAGTCACCTGATTGTCTTTCGAATCAGGCTTTTCTCTGCCTAGAATTCACAGCACATCTAGCAAGCCTGTAGAATCCTGGCCTTGCATGGGCCAGCTCTCCAGGACCATGTCAGTACATGTCTCTTTAGACATTTGCTCACTGGTTTGTATGGTGATTACATAAACCAAAAATTATAGAAGAAGAATAGTTAGTGGCACTTTTTCATTCCAGCTTTGAAAAGCTGGGTGGGGGAGAGGTGGGTGGAGTTGGTGGTAGGGCAGGTAATCAAAGGAAAAGTTATGTCAAATATTTGCCAATAAAGCATTTATTTTCCTGTTTGCCTTTTTGTTCTTCTCTCAGTAGGAAAAATTAGTTTTTTTCTCTTATACTTTTTTCATTTTCATTCTATGAAAGAGCACTATTGAAATTATTATTGCCTCATACATCCTTGTCACTTCACAGGAAAGGCCTGATTTAAACTGTGAAACTGAGGTATATAACAAAGGATTAAATGCGGATGTTCTGTATTTTAAATGATTCATTGGGTTAAAAGAATTAAAGAATTGATTCTAAATTAAACTACTTTTAACTTAAGAGAATCTTTTAAAAAGTGAAGTCTACCAAAGAAAGACACAGAATCATTAGTGTTTTGACACCTAGTGGCAGCTTCATAAATTACGTCAGTGTCTTGATTTTTGTTGTTTTAGTTGTTGCAGTTTCTGTGATTCTATTAGTTCCTTAAAAAGTGATGTGCACTACTTATAGTCTTTTATATTTTTCAAAGGGCTTTAAACTGTCTAAAATTGTCCTTCATTTAATCTATTATAACTAACCTGTGAAGGCAATATAGCTAACATTCGATTTTGACAAATGACAAAAATGAGACGGGAAGGAGAAGCTCAGTCATTTGTGGGAAAACACACAATGATTTGAAAGTCTAGGCTGGGCACAGTGACTTGTGCCTGTACTCCCAGCACTCTGGGAGGCTAAGGCGGACAGATTGTCTGAGCTTTTAGGAGTTCAAGACCAGCCTGAGCAACAGTGAGACCTCGTCTTTAAAAAGTAGCCAGGTGTTAGGTGGTACCTGTGGCTCAGAGGAGTAGGGCACTAGCCCCATATGCCAGAGGTGGTGGGTTCAAACCCAGCCCTGGCCAAAAACTGCAAAAAAAAAAAAAAAAAAAAAAAGTACCCAGGTGTTGTGGCCGGTGGCTGTAGTCCCAGCTACTTTGGAGGCTGAAGCAACAGGATCACTTGAGCCCAAGAGTTGGAGGTTGCTATGATGCCATGGCACTTTACCAAGGATGAATGAGACTCTATCTAAAAAAAATGAGAAAAAGTCTAGTTAGAATTCTAACCCAAGTTTTCTCTTTAGAGAGTTCTGCAACTTTGATTAATTTTCCTTTTTTTTATTTGTTGACTTCTTTTTCTCAAACGTTTTAACAGACTTACTCTTGTATTTTCCCAAGGTTAAAAGTTTGTTCTCCCCTTCCTCAAAATAGCTTCTCTGTATCTAAAAGATAAGAGGAAAATAATTTGGGGGATAGAGATGTGAAATGGAGAGCATATTGGTAGTTTTTGGTAAATGATCAGATAAACAATTATTTTTAAAGTTACACATTTTTGTTATGCAAACAATAGCATTTTTAAAGAATTTTTCTCATTAGTTACTTAATTAAAAATGTTTTTGAATTGCATTTCCCAACACAGAAGGTGGAACATAGGGGTACTATTTTGTGTGGCATGGTTTCTGTTTATCATACATACCTTTTAAAAAATCTGTTTCTTACTCTGAATATTCATTACTCCTTTTTTTAAAAAATTAAATCATAGCTGTGTACATTAATTCAATCATGGGGTACACTGTGCTGGTTTTATATACAATTTGAAATATTTTCATCAAACAGCTTAACATACCCTTCATGGCATTTTCTTAGTTATTGTGTTAAGACATTTATATTCTACATTGAGTAAATTTCACATGTACCCTTGCAAGATGCACCCTAGGTGTAGTCCCACCAATTATCTTCCCTCCACCCATCCTCCCCCCTTCCCCTCCCCGCCCTACCCCTTTCCTTATATTCTTGGGCTATAATTCGGTTATAGCTTTCATATGAAAGTTATAACTTGGTTTCATTGTAGAGTTAAGTACATTGGATACTTTTTCCTCCATTCTTGCGATACTTTCATAAGAAGAATATGTTCTTATTTTTAAAAATTTTATTAAATCATAATTGTGTACATTGGTGCAATCATGGGGCACAGTGTGCTGACTTAATATACAATCAGAAATATTTTGATCGTACTGTTAAAGATAGCCTTCATGGCATTTTCTTAATCACTATACGAAGACATTGATATTCTACATTTAATAAGTTTCTTTCTTTTTTTTTTTAACATTGTGGTAGAGTTTTATTA
>CAUYON010131672.1:0-14712 GCA_963573935.1 Arctocebus calabarensis
AGCTAAAATAGATTATTTTCTGGAAATCACTAAATTTATAATAATCCTAAATTTTATTCCCTTCCCTCCCCACACTTCTAGTTTAAAAAATATTTCAGAATAATCAAAAGTTTTCGATCTTGGGACAGCACCTGTGGCTCACAGTAATAGTGCACCAGCCCCATATACTGGAGGTGGTGGGTTCAAACCCGGCCCTGGCCAAAAACTACTCAGGAGGCTGAGGCAAGAGAAGCACCTAAGCCCAGGAATTGGAGGTTGCTGTGAGCTATGACGTCACAGCACTCTGCCAAGGGTAACAAAGTGAGACTCTGTTTCCAAAAAAAAAAAAGACAAAAGGTTTCAATCAAATGGCTGGGCATGGTGGCTCACACCTATAATCCCAGTAGTCTGGGAGGCTGGGGCAGGTGGATTGCTTGAGCTCAGGAGTTCAAGACCAGCCTGAGTAAGAGCAAGACCCCGTCTAAAAATAGCCAGGTGTTGAGGCGGACACTGGTAGTCCCAGTATTCGAGAGCCTGTAGCAGGAAGATCACTTGAGCCAGTGTTTGAGGTTGCTGTGAGATAGGATGCCACAGCACTCCACCCAAGCAGAGTGAGACATCTTTGAAAACTATTGAAAAAAAGTTTTCTGTAAAAGAAGAATACTTAGTCTATTCTTCTGAAATAGTCTTTGTATTTCCTCTCAGTTTACTAACCTCCTTTTGAGGGTAAATTCTCTTTTCCTTGCTCTGTCCTATTATTTGCTTTGTGTACTGACAGGCTTTCCCACGTGCAGATTTTGTAGTGAGGTAAGAAGCCTCTGTTTTAAGAACCAATTAAATGAGGACAACATGATGGGCTTGTAGTTGTCTTCACATTCCTAATTTTGAAGAAACTGATTGTATGTGGAGTGCATTTATCTGATAATAAGGTTACATTGTCAAAATAAGGTGACCTCGGAAGAAAATGAAGTAAAGCCATCTCTTGACCAGGGTAGTCTTTCCCTATTCAGTTTTTTGCAGAGTGGCATTTCGTCTACATGTCCTTGTCAGTCTCGGCAAGAGCCGCCCCACCCGTGGCGCTGCAGTGTGGCTTCTTCTTTTTTTTTTTTCTTTTTGAGATAGAGCCTCAAGCTGTCACCCTAGGTGGAGTGCCGTGGCATCACAGCTCACAGCAACCTCCAATTCCTGGGCTCAAGCGAGTCTCCTGCCTCTGCCTCCCAAGTAGCTGGGACTACCTGTGCCCACCACAATGCCTGGCTATTTTTTGGTTGCAGCCGTCATTGTTGTTTGGTGGGCCGGAACTGGATTCGAACCCGCGAGCTCAGGTGCACGTGGCTGGCGCCTTAGCCCGTTGAGCCACAGGCACCGAGCTGCAGTGTGGCTTCTTCATGTTGGCAGAATCTGTGCTTGGCCACTCCATGTCTGAGTCTGCCATGTACTGTGGGGCTACTGAGTTTGGGAAACATGGTTTCTCTCTGCAGAGAAAAGCTGTGGCTATAAGACATGTACCACATAGCAAAGACTTAGTACTAAAAACATGTAAAATATCTCATTAATATATTTTTTTTTTGAGAAAGAGTCTCACTGTGGCATCCTTGGTAGAGTGCTATGGAGTCACAGCTCACAGCAACCTCAAATTCTTGGGCTTAAGCAATTCTCTTGCCTCAGCCTCCCAAGTAACTGGGACTACAGGCACCCGCCACAATGCCCAGCTATTGTCTTTCTTTCTTTCTTTCTTTTTTTTTGAGACAGAGCCTCAAGCTGTTGCCCTGGGTAGAGTGTGTGTGTGGCATTGCAGCTCACAGCAACCTCCAACTCCTGGGCTTAAGTGATTCTCCTGCCTCAGCTTCCCAAGTAGCTGGGACTACAAGTGCCCACCACAACGCCGGGCTATTTTTTTGGTTGCAGCTATCATTATTTTTTGGCAGGCCTAGGCTGAATTCAAACCTGCCAGCTCAGGTGTATGTGGCTGGCGTCTTAGCCGCTTGAGCTATAGACGCCGAGCCCCAGCTATTTTCTTATTGCAGTTGTCTTTGTTGTTTAGCAGGCCTGGGCTGGTCTCAAACCCAGCAGCCTCGGTGCATGCGGCTGGCGCCACAACCACTGTGCTATTGGCACCGAGCATCATTAATAAATTTTTATATCAGGCCGGGTGTGGTGGTTCACACCTGTAATCTTCTGGGAGGCCGAGGCAGTAGAAAAAAAAAAAGACCAGCCTGGGCAAGAGTGAAACCCTATCTCTACTAAAAATAGGAAAACTAGGGCGGCACCTGTGGCTCAGTGGGCAGAGCGCTGGCGCCATATACCGAGGGTGGTGGATTCAAACCCAGCCCCAGCCAAACTGCAACAAAAAAATAGCTAGGTGTTGTGGCGTGTAGTCCCAGCTGTTCGGGAGGCTGAGGCAAGAGAATCTCCTAAGCCCAGGAGTTGGAGGTTGCTGTGAGTTGTAACGCCACAGCACTCTACCCAGAGTGACAAAGTGAGACTCTGTCTCTAAAAAAATAAAAAAACTAGCCAGCCATTGTGGTGGGTGCTGGTTGTCCAGCTACTCAGGAGGCTGAGACAAGAGGATTGCTTGAGCCCAAAGAGTTCAAGGTTGCTGTGAGCTATGATGCCACGGCATTCCACCCAAGGTGACAGTGAGACTCTATCTCAAAAAAAAAAAAAAAAAAGAAATAAAATTTAAAAATAAATGTTTGGCTCGGCACCTGTAGCTCAAATGGCTAAGGCACAAGCCACATACACCTGAGCTGGCAGCTGGCAGGTTCGTATCCAGCCCAGGCCTGCCAAACAACAATGACAACTACAACCAAAAAATAGCTGGGTGTTGTGGCAGCTGCCTATAGTCCCAGCTACTTGGGAGACTGAGGCAGAAGAATTGCTTGAGCCCAGGAGTTGGAGGTCGCTATGAGCTATGATGCCACGACACTCTACCCAGGGTGACAGACAGCTTGATACTCTGTCTCAAATAAATAAAAATAAATGTTTATGGGCTCAGTGCCCATAGCACAGTGGTTACAGTGCCAGCCACATACACCAAAGGTGGCAGGTTCAAACCCAGCCCAGGCCATCTAAACAACAACAAAAAAATAGCCAGGCATTATGGCGAGTGGGCGTCTGTAGTCCCAACTACTTGGGAGGCTGAGGCAAGAGAATCACTTGAGCCCAGGAGTTTGAGGTTGCTGTGAGCTGTGATGCCACAGCACTGAGGGCGATATAGTGAGACTCTATCTCAAAATAAATAAATAATAATTAAATGTTTATATCACTTACATGTTGAAATGACAATATTTTGGGTACACTGTGTAAAGTAAAATCATTTTACCTATTTGCTTTTACTTTTTAATGTGGCTACTATAAAATCTGAAGTGACACGTGGCTGGCCTTCTGTTTCCTTGACCAGGGCTACCCTGACCAGAGACCTCAGGTCCTTGAGGAGGAGTCCATGTTTTTTCTGTCTGTGCATTGGTTTTGCCTCCATCTCCAGGGAACAAGGTGGTGATTACATTTGTCTAGTGATACATGAATAACTCAGATCTTATGATTTCTTTTGTTTTGCTAGTGATGATGGCCAAAGAGAAGCCACCGATAACCGTCGTTGGAGATGTTGGAGGCCGCATTGCAATCATAGTGGTATGGCCAAGTGTCACCCCTCACATGCCGAGATGACCCTGCTGGCTGTCAGTAGGTTGTCCACTTGGGATTATGATTCTCGTAATGGTAATCCCATTAATTGGATCCATCTGTTCTTAGTCACCTAAACTCCCTTAGGACAAATAGCAGAGATTTTTATATAGATAAACAAGGATTAAAGTATAACCTATACACAAAATGATTCTGGTACCATAACCTCATCTTATAGGTCCTAGGTTCCCTCAAACCAGCTTGTTTTATCATCCTTCAGCCTTGGGTCCAGGAGGTGAACTACACATGAGCTATTCTTCTTCACAAAGGAGAACAAGTAACCCCACGCATGCTCATTTTGTACATTGACATCTGTTGGCTGGCTGGAAGGTCACTGGTCCTTTGTAGAAGCTTACTTTATTTGTTTTCCTCTCATGTCACTTTCTCTTGGGAATTAAATTAAATGTGTGGGGTTAATCAGAAATTTGAAACAAGGATATGAGTCTGGGCTGTCCTAAACACTAGCTGTAATGTCATGTGTACCTGTCCGTAAGGTGTCAGTGCTCTCGTCTCTGGCAGAGACACATGGTGTCATCAGGGCACTTCTGTTGCCATTGCTGGGTATTCAGTCTGACCCAGGCACACAGCCCCATCTTCCATCAGAAATCCTTTGAAACTAAGTACAGAAAAGAGCAGGGAGGTAACGTCTGACTGGACTAGAGGGTATTTCCTTCATACAAACTCACGCTGTTCTCCTCTCAGGATGACATTATTGACGATGTGGAGAGTTTTGTTGCTGCTGCAGAGATCCTGAAAGAGAGAGGTGCTTATAAGATCTATGTCATGGCCACCCATGGCATCCTGTCTGCAGATGCCCCCCGCCTGATTGAGGAGTCCTCTGTTGATGAGGTCTGTTTTTAAAGGACTTGAGTCAAGATTTGCTGGTGTATTTTCTAGGACTAAAAGTGACTCAGTCGATACTAAATTGCTTAATCTCTCTAGAGTGCCTATGAAATGGTGCTTTTGCTGGCTAGTGGTTTATTGGAGGCAGATGTGTATTTAAAAATAGAGCCAGTCCCCAAATTATGATGGCTCAACTTAATGATGGTGTGGAACCATTGCAGTTTCGAAGTAATGTACAGTATTCAATAAATGTCATGAACTATCCAGCACCTTCTTATAAAATAGACTTTGTGGTGAATCAAAGTGTTTGGAACACATTTAAAGAAGGGGTAAAGCTAAGCTCTGATGTTTAGGTTAGACATATTGAATGCATTTACAACTTACGATGGGTTTATTCCACTGTAACCCCATCCTAAGAGGAAGAGCATCTGTATATGTCTGTTTGCATGAAGATTTGCTTCAGGACTTTTAATTTTGCACTTCAGTACTATTTCTCTTGAGACTTGAATTCTTCCTTGATAGTGAAAGTTGTGCACAGTGCTGGGGCTCACTGTATTTCTGCATGTCGACCGTGACATTCATAGAAATTGAGTCTTATGTTCTGAGATATGTAACTTTTCTCTTACATAAAGTTGATTACGTTTAGTTTATAAAAATTATATATACTCAATGGAAAAAGGTTTTGTAGTTCGGACCTTAGGCCTGGGTACTGAGTGTTAGATGAGCTCTTCTGAGGGACCAGTTTGGAGCACACTTGCATCATAACAGCGTTTACTTTCTATTGCTGCACAACTAGGTGGTGGTGACGAATACTGTGCCTCATGAGGTGCAGAAGCTGCAGTGTCCCAAGATCAAGACTGTGGATATAAGTTTGATTCTTTCTGAAGCTATTCGAAGAATCCACAATGGAGAGTCCATGGCTTACCTTTTCCGAAACATCACTGTGGATGACTAGCTTTCACTGGCCTTGACTCTGGAACACCTAAGGAAAACATGTAAAAAGCAGTGCCATCAGTTATGTACACCATGTTTCCTTGCAAGGGAGGACTGGAAATAATCGGAGTTAGTCTCTGTCACCAAGATTAGTGGGTAAGAGGCATTAAGATAGTCAAGAAGAAGACTGAGCTAATGGATCAACAAAATGGCCTTAAAATGCTGCCATCATCAGCCTTGTTCCTTAAACAAAACTTATAGATGCTTTCCTGGAAAGAATCTGAAAATCTTGTTGATTTAAAAGAGGAGTTAAAAGCAGACAAAGTCTTAGCTCTGTGATGACCATCATTGTTTCGACTGTAGGAAAGTACAAGTGTTGATGTCGAACCTGGTTAGGGAAGCTGAGTGCCTGTCCTGTTCCTGTCCTGTCGTCCTCTCTCTAGTCAACTTCAAGTCTTTGATAGAGAATCCTATTTTTCTTTCAGAAACTGCTGTGCCTACAGCCATTAAACAATGAAGCATTCATGTTGTTACTCCTCCCAAGAACATCAGATTAGAAAATAGGGTCCCATCAATGGGTATCTGTGTGGCTCTAAAGTTGGAAATAAAACAATTTAGTGTCTCCCTAGTGTCTTCACTACACGGTAGACCTGTCTGCTCCCCTACCTGGATGGTGACCATCTTATGCCCAATCTGTGCAGGAGATCATGGATACAGCATAAAGTATGGGCAAACCCGTGGCTGGTTAATCTCCTGCATGTTCTGTCCCCTTTCTGAGCACTGATGTTAAATCCTATATATATTGAGTAATATATCTAAAATCTAAACTAGACTGGGTAAAATGGCTCACGCCTGGAATCCTAGGAGGAGGGAGGCTGAGGTAGGTGGATTGCTTGAGCTCACAAGTTTGAGACCAGCCAGAGCAGGAGCAAGACCCTGTCTCTACTAAAAATGAAAAACTGAGGCAAGAGGATTGCTTGAGCCCAAGATTTAGAGGTTGCTGTGATCTGTTATGCCATGGCACTCTACCCAGGGCAACAAAGTAAGACTCTGTCTCAAAAGAAAAGGAAAATAAAATCTAAATTTAAAAAAATGGAACAATTCTCCTTTTCCTGTGTGATAGAGGATTATAATATTACCTAGAGTTGTACTTGACCCTTCCCAACATTTTTTTTAATTTCAATTTTTATTTTTGGTCAGGTGTGGTGGCTCACACCTATAATCCCAGCACTCTGGGAAGCCAAGGCAGGTGGCTAACTTGACCTAAGGAGTTTGAGAGCAGCCTGAGCAAGAGTGAGACCCTGTCTCTACTAAAAAAAAAAGAAAGAAAGAAAAAACTAGCCAGACGTGGCAGGTGCCTGTAGTCTGAGCTGCTCTGGAGGCTGAGATAGGAGGATCACTTGAGCCCAGGAGTTTGAGGTTGCTGTGAGCTATGACACCATGACATTCTACCCCAGGTGACAGAGTGAGACTCTGTATCAAAAAAAATTTTTTTTAATTTTTTCTTAATTATTAGAATTTGCAACATTTTAAAATCCATCATCATGATTCTTGTTTACATAGCCTTTGTTAGGGGAGGCCTTACTGCAAACGTAGATTTACCTTTTATACCTGTGAGCCTGGTCCAATTCAGGACTAAATGTCACAGGAAGGAGGAGCATCCCTGGGAAATGAGCTAGAATTATTTATTGGCTCTGTTAGTTCCTGAGATATGAGGCAAAATTCTATTTGTACAATTGCCTTTTCTCTGTGGGGAAAAGAAAAGTTTACATGATGTTTTTATCCCTTTCTTAATGATAAGAAAAGCTCCCAACCCACAATCAAGATTTTGAACACATTAGGTTTTTGAAGCACACAAATAAGTTAGCTGCCCTCAATAAACCAGGTGAGGAGACTTGAGCAGAGAGCTCAAGATAATCAGCGTGCTGAAGGGAGAGCCGTGGACCGGAGATCAGGAGGCCTGGTTCTTGTTGGTGACATCAGGTAAATGACTATCTTTTGTGGGCTTCTGCCATCAGCTATGAAAAAGGTTTGGAATTGAAAACAGGTCATTTTCAAGTCTAAAATTGCTCTTGTACCTCCAGCTAATGTTTTCTTTACTGTATTTTCAAAGGTGGAAAATTCTAAGTGTACTTCATTAGCAAAAATATTTTGAGGCTCGGCGCCTGTGGCTCAGTGGGCTAAGGTGCCAGCCAAGTACACCTGAGCTGGCGGGTTCGAATCCAGCCCAGGCCCGCTAAACAACGACAGCTGCAACCAAAAACTGGCCAGGCATTGTGGTGGGCGCCTGCAGTCCCAGCTACTTGGGAGGCGGAGGTAAGAGACTCGCTTGAGCCCAGGAATTGGAAGTTGCTGTGAACTGTGATGCCACAGCACTCTATCCAGGGTGAAAGCTTAAGGCTCTGTCTCAAAAAAAAAAAAAAAAATTTCAAATTTACAGTGGCTCAAGAATTAGAATATGCTACCATTTCCCTTGGTATTTGGTGAGTCCTAATATGAGCCTGGCTGATAAGCCCCAGTGATCTAAAAACATGAGACTCTAGGGGCTGATCTGGTCAGTGTGATGATTTGGCTGCTGGCATTCTTCTGGAAAGTCACTGAACTTAGAAATGAGGCCCCGCCTGAGCACCTCAGCCTCCATGCCAGATGGTTCTCCATCTTAAGGCTTTAATCTTATGACCAGCTTCGCATATTCTTAGGTAAGATCATAAGTGCACGAAGAATTTATCTCAAAACATAAAAACAGGGTGGCACCTGTGGCTCAAAGGAGTAGGGCACTGACCCCATATACCAAAGGTGGCAGGTTCAAACCCAGCCCCAGCCAAAAACAAAAAAAAAACAAAACATAAAAACACAAGTCTTGCTGTATCCCCAGCTAGAGTACAGTGGCATCATCATAGCTCACTGCAACTTCAGACGCCTGGACACAAAGGATCCTCCTCTCATTTTCCCAAGTAGCTGAGACACACCCAGCTAATTTTTTTTCTAGTTTTGGTACAGATGAGATCTCACTCTTGCTCAGGCTGATCTTGAACTCCTGAGCTCAAGCAATCCTCCCACTTTGGCCTCTCAGAGTGCTACGATTATGAGCCAATGTGCCCCACCTAGAACTAGTCTTTTTGATATCAACCTTTGAAGGCCTATTGTATGCCAGTTATTGGGAATATAATAAAAGTCTTTTAATAAATGCCAACTCAGACTAAACTGAAATTCTGAATTTGAAAATTCATTAAAATAATACAGTTGCTTCTCAGTATCTGACTGGGGGGGGTTGGTTCAAGGACCCCTTTGGACACCAAAATCCAAGGATGCTCAAATTCCTGCTTAAAACAAGTACAGTACAGGGCGGCTCCTGTGGCTCAGCTAGTAGGGCGCCGGCCCCATATACCGAAGGTGGCGGGTTCAAGCCCGGCCTCGGCCGAACTGCAAAAACAAAAAAATAGCTGGGTGCTGTGGTGGGCGCCTGTAGTCCCAGCTACTAGGGAGGCTGAGGCAAGAGAATCGCTTAAGCCCAAGAGCTGGAAGTTGCTGTGAGCTGTGTGATGCCACGGCACTCTACCCAGGGCGATAAAGTGAGACTCTGTCTCTACAAAAAAAAAAAAAAAAAAACAAGTACAGTACCAGGTCGGATGATGAAGTTTAAGGACTCATCCTAGGAAAAATGCTACATACTTCATTGTTGAATATCAATCACTACAGTTAGCAGATTGCCCAGGGGAGTACTTTAAAAAATCACCTCTGGATTACTTGTAATACATAACACAATGTGAAAAGTTGTTAGAAAGGAATGACAAGAAAAAGTCCGCGTGTACAGACAGAACCATTTCTCATCCTCCCTCCCAGGGGTGCAGAGCCCAGATGAGGGTGCTTGGTACAGACACGGTCATGTGGCTTTGCTGCGTGTCGCCACTTGTTATTTACACACTTTCTGGAAGAACGGAGTGTGGGGAAGTCGTGCCTGGGTTGTGGAAGGTGTCAGGTCTATCTAGTCCTGCCTCTAAGGAGCTGGACACTGAGACGTGCCTAGAAGAGTGTGTTTAGAGATCAGTTAGGCAGGGACACCTGGGGCCTGACTGGACCTGCTTGGGTAGTGGGTGGTCTTTGGTTAAATAAAATATGGGAGCTGTTCCCAGGAAACCAAGGCCCCGGGACTAAATCCCTTAGACTGGCCCACTGCTCAGTGGAATGGTCACAGCTAACACAGCACGGTTGCCATGGTGCCCTGAAGTCTTTCTATCCCTAAGTGGACCCCCAAGAGTGAGTGGGCTACTCTTTCCTAGGTTAAGGGATGGATGAAGTCTAGCTAAATCTTAGCCTCCCCACCCCCCAAACTGCTACATCACTAATGGAAATGCTTTGGCGCATCCCGGAGTCTCCCCCTTTCTGGGTTGGGGGGTTGCTTCCAGTATGGAAGCCCTTCCCCGCACTCCCGTGGTGGCTTTTGCTTCCTGGAAGGCTCTCAGCAGCGACATTCTGACACCGAATTCTCAGAACCGTCAGCGAAGGGGGCCGCCTCTCGTTAAAACGTACGCAGCCACGAGCCAGCACCGGGAAGGGAGTGCTAAGTGCTCGAGACTGGCCGGCGCGGCCGGTAGCGGAAAGTCGGGGTGCCGATTACCCGAGGCAGGAGTCGGAAGCGGCCAGGCTCCAGGCTCCGTCCGGTGACTGTCGCCCAGCGCTACTGAGCCCAGGGGCAGAGGAGCCCCAGGGGACCATGGTCGCCTGTTCCCCCGGCAGCGCGGACCGCTCCCGACCGGTCTCATGAGGCCGCCCGCTATGAGTGAGACCACGGTCTCACTCCAGGAGCTGGCGGACCTCGCCATCGGCACCCCCGAGGTGGGTGCCGTCAACTTCACGGCCCTGCACACGCTTATCGTGGCCATGCTCAAGAACCTCGGCCTCCAGTCCACCCGGGTCAACTTCGAGTCCCTGTCACCCGAGCCGAGCCACCCTCTGGAGTACCCGCGGCTCTCGCTCAGCTCCCCGCAACTGCGCAAATCGTCCACGGTGCCCCGGGAGCGGGAGCGGGAGCGGCGGCGGAGCGTGAGCAAGGCGGTGTCGCAGCAGGCGCTGGAGAACCAGGTGAGAGACCTGGACGACCAGGTGCAGGAACACAGCAAGCAGCTCAAGACCTTGAGCAGCCACTTACAGGGCCTCGCCAGCCACGTGCAGCACATCTCAGAGGCCACCGGGCTGGACTCTGACACCAGGGAGTGGCTGGAGGAGAGGATCACAGGCATGGTGTCGCAGGATGCGCCGGCTAGGCTGGTCAAACCTGAAATCAGCAGCCGCATAAAACCTGAAATCAGCAGCCCCCAGGTGAGCGCACTAGGGACCCTTTCCAGGCTACCCTCCAGGCCTGTCTGAACTGAGTCCAGACCTGTGGCAGAGGGGCGCCAGGCCTCCAGGCAGCCTGGTCCCATGCGGCCCATTCTACCTTGCAGGCCATGGCTATGCTTCAGAATGTCATTCAAGATGTGAAAGACCTGAAAGAAACCCACCAAAAGGTAAAGGTGCTCCCTGAGCTGAAGCCCATGGGAGACCCCACCTTGGGGCACCCAGCGGGCCTCATCCCACACCCTTCCTTCCTGGCCCTGCTTAAGCCAGGTTCACCCACCACTTGTCACACACCCAAGGATGCTGAACTGACCCAGAGGGCAGCTGACAACTCCTCAGAATGTTCTTCGAGTGAATTCCCTTTTTAATAGAATAAAGATATAAGGAGATCATGTTGGAAGGCAAAGTCCAGAATGGACAGTGAGACCCCAGCTCCTTGTGATTATGACACAAGCCTGAGCAGGCAGGAAACAATTTCACTTTTATTTCCCGGAGGGAGAGGTACATGCAAATCACACAGCATAAGTACCCCCGAAAGAACAGCAGGAAGGCAAGGCAGGTCAACTCCACTCAAGGAGGCAATGGGCACACACTCATCTCTCAGAGCCATGTTTGCCAGATGGGGGGCTTTGAGAATCGGGACAGGAGGGGAATGAGGCTAAACACATACTCGCCTGCATCACCCTAGCCACAACCCCAGCCCTGCTCACTTTGGCTGCTGATTTTCTAGGAGGCCTACTTTTCTTTTCAAACTTTAAAGTGTGGAGGAATTTTGGTTTGGTTTTGTTTCGCATGTTTCTAGCTAATCTTAGATTCTGGAGGTTTGCACAAGTAAGGAGCAATTTAAGTTTTAGAAATTTGCTTTGGTTCTGTTGAGGTGCTTTTCTTTTTAAACAGTACAGACATTCAGGCGCTATTGAAGTACCTGGTATTTTTTGTTAATTGAGAGCCCAGGTGGGCTCAGCCTGCAGTGCTGGAAGGCTTTGAGGGGGGTTTGTAGTGTGGCATGAATGCCATAACCAGAGGTGCCCATCCCTGCAGCAGCATTTACTCTTAGCCACCAGCCCTCTGTGCCACCCCCCCTTGCACCCCACTTCCCTTCCTCTCATTGGGGAAAAGAATCGAGAGGTCCTGGCTTCACTGGCCAGGTAGAAACCTCCCTGCGTGGTGGGCTACAGGTCAAGCTCCATCCCTGAACCCTTGTTTCAGGAAATCTTGAAGAAGATGGATGATCTAGAGAATCTGGTCAAAGCACGAGATGAATTTCTGGTAATATCCACCAGTTTTGTGGGAAGGGCCCTCCAAGAGGAGGAAGGATGGTTGTCCTCAGCCTGGCTCTCTTGGGGTTTGTCCAAGCTCCCTTCATCCCTCCAGGCAGGGTGGTGTGTGCCCCCTGCCTCCCCGGCCTCTGCCCCTGGACTGAGAGTGAAATCTTGCCCACTCCTGCCCAGTGCTCTATTGTAGCTTCACATGGGAAAAAGAGCCAAGGTCTGTCCCTAAAACTTACTGGGATTAAACTAAGAGTGTGTGTATTATCTGTGATTGCAGCAAGTAGTGGACCGGAAGATGACTTTGGTTCCTAATGAAGAAGTCACCATGGTCACCTGGGAAGAGCTGGAGCAAGCGATCACTGATGGCTGGAGGAAAACTTCACAAGCAGTAAGCAGACGGGTGTGGGTAGTGGTCTCGGGAGGGGCCCTCAGAACACTCCCTCCGTACAACTGCGCAAGCTCCTGTTATGTGGATGTTCATAGGTTACGTCACAAGTTCCAGATTATGGATCATTTAAACATTTCTTCCAATCTCGTAATGATCATTCCAAGGTGATATTCATATGTGTGAGCAGGGTGAATTCCTAGAAGTGGATGTGCATTTGTGATCTGGCTCAGCTGTTGCCAAATTGCCTTCCATGGGTGTTGTTTCAGTCCAGACTCCACCAGGCTAGAGAGGACTTACTCCCGGACACCCCCCAGCACTATATGTTAGTATCTAGATTTCTGAGCTTTGCCTACTGGCTGGAGGGAAGATGGTACATGAGTGTAGTTTAATTTGCCTTTGTGGCTTTTCAAACTTCTCTGTGGTCTGTCCCAAAATGCATGAAGTCCCTCTACTATATGTGGACCCCAGTGCTCAACTCTGGAAATAAAACCTCTGTAAGGTGCTCTTTGCTGATGGTGACTTTTGCACACAAGTACACTGTCCAGACATGGTTCACAGTTCACCAGATCGTTTTCTTTCTTTCTTTTTTTTTTTTTTTTTGCAGTTTTTGGCCAGGGCTGGGTTTGAACCCACCACCTCCAGCATATGGGGCTGGTGCCCTACTCCTTTGAGCCACAGGCATTGCCCCACACCAGATCGTTTTCAAATCAACCTTTCTTCATTCTCAACATTTTCAAGTGGCCCTTGAAGACTAGGCTTAGCTGCTCTTTTGATCTTGACATCCTCCTGGCTTTCTGCAAAGGGGTTACTCAAAAACAGAATCAACAGGATGAAGAGTAAGCCCTTTGGTGCCACCAAGTGGTCATTTTAGGGAGTGCTAAGTATTATCTGGGTACAGAAAACACCCTGCCCATCTGGAATCCTATATTCCTCAGGAGTTGCAAGGTGAACCCTGAAAACAAAAGGCAGGGCTGCCTTAAAAAAAAAAAAAAAAGAGACCTCCGCTTTCGCTGCCTTTTGTTAAAAGCCAAAATCTTCCTTACACAAACCACAATCATATTTTTAGTGAGGACCTCATTTTCTCAGGGTGTGAGCTGAAGACACCTGTAAGACTTAAAAAATAAGTAAATATAAATGCCTTTAGACAATATTTACTTCTCCAGATGTTAGAAAACATCAGTGTTTTGACTGTTGCTCATAATCATGAACAACTCCAAAAGCAAATGAGAATAAGTATAAATATTAGAAGACTTTTGAGAAGCAAGAGAACAAGCTCTGGTAAGAGCCAGTTCAGCCACTGTGGAGTGAAAGTGCCAGGGGTTCCGCTGTCTCTGGCTGAGAATGTGCAGTGGGTGATGGGGGCCCTCTAACATAAAAGTGAGATGAGATCAGAACTTTGAACCTGGGTGTTGCTGACGTCAGTTACAGGCTTTCCCAGGTAGTGGCAACTCTGGCAGTTGTGAGGTGTGCCATTTGCCTGAATCATGAGCAGACAGCCAGTATTGAACGGAGGACAGTGAGTCCGAGACTGTACAGAGAGAAGTAACATTCTGCATGGGGCCACCAGACATGGCCAGGGAGTTGGATTTGATCTTGAGAAAAAGCTTCCTCAGTTTCTTGGCCAGTGTGGTGGCTCACACCTGTAATCCTAGCACTCTGGCAGGCCAAAGCCAGTGAACTCAGGAGCTCAGGAGTTCCTGAGCTCAAGAGTTTGAGACCAGCCTGAGTAAGAGTGAGACCTGGTCTCTACTAAAAATAGAAAAACCAGGCTGAGCACCCGTAGCACATGGTTACGGCGCCAACCATACACATGGAGGATGGCAGGTTTGAACCCAGCCCAGGCCAGCTAAACAACAATGACAACTGCAACCTAAAACAGCCAGATGTTGTGGCGGGCGCCTGTAGTCCCAGCTACCTGGGAGGCTGAGGCAACAGAATCACTTAAACTCAAGAGTTTGAGGTTGCTGTGAGCTATGACGCCATGGTACTCTACCGAGGGCAACATAGTGAGGAAAAAAAAAAAAAGAAAGAAAGAAAAGAAAGAGGGGTGGTGCCTGTGGCTCAAGGAATAGGGCACCAGCCCCAAATACCAGAGGTGACAGGTTCAAATCCAGCTCCAGCCAAAAATTGAAAAAAAAAAAAAAAAGAAAAATCAACTAGGCATTGTGGCAGATGCCTGTAGACCTAGCTACTTGGGAGGCTGAGGCAAGAGGATTGCTCAGGAATTTGAGGTTGCTGTGAGCTATGACTCCATAGCACTCTACGAAAAATGAGACT